>VWZE01014792.1:75483-102044 GCA_013396675.1 Eubucco bourcierii | reverse complement strand
CTTCCATGTCCTTCCTGTGCTGAGGGCACACAGTACTCCAGGTGGGGTCTGACAAGAGCAGAGTAAAGGGAGAGAATCACTTTCCTTGCCCTGCTGGCCACACTGCTCTTGATGCAGCCCAGGACTTGCCTATACACAGGCAAACAATATTTCTGGAATAATTATTTCTAGGAATAGAATCATAGAATTATTTTGGTTGGAAAAGGCCTCTAAGCTCGTTGAGTCCAACTGTCAATAGCAGCAAAGAATTTTGCTTAAATCCAAATAATTTTGTTTAAAATAAAACCTTTTTTTCCCCTTTAAGATTTATCATCTTTTACTCACATACAGTACTTTGACACTTGTAAACACTGCCCTAAAAATGGTTAAATAAATCATGTTTGTGGTATTCTCCTGATTTGTCCAGAGACATTGTAACATCTTGGGCTGCCAAAATGTAAGTCAGGTCTCAAGGTTCCTTTCATATCAATTGGAAAAAAAAAATGTGATTTGACAAAGATAAAAAATGAGCTTGAAACATTTCTAGTAGAAGAATCATTTGCATGATAAACAGATGTAAAATGAGAATTCCTACAAGAGATAATTGAAGAAAGGTATGAATTATCAAAGATAACTTTTTCCTTCTACTTCTTTATAAGAGACTGGCAAAACCAAACCAAAGTATACTTTGAAATGAACACCCTATGATCTGTGATGTGAATTCAACTGCGGTCTCATGCAGTCATAGAATCATAGAACCACCAAATGGTAGGGGTTGGAAGGGACCTTTGGAGAGCATTGAGTCCAATCACCCTGCCAAAGCACCTAGGGCCACTCACAGAAGAGCGTGTCCTGGAGGGTTTGAAAGTCTCCAAAGAAGGAGACTCCACAATCACAGCATCACACAGTATCAAAGACCTCAAAGGTCATCAAGTCCAACCCGTTACCACAGACATCAAGACTAGACCATGGCACCAAGTGCCACATCCAAACCAAAAATGCAATGTCTCTGGGCAGCCTGTTTCACTGCTCCAATACCCTCACAGCAAAGAAGATTTTACTTGTATTGAGGTGGAACTTCCTGTGTTCCAGTATGTGTCCATTGCCCATTGTCATACCACAGAATACCACAGGAATGACACCGACCCAATCTTCTTGACACTTCTTGACAATTGAAAAGTCTTTCAGCATAGCCAAGACCTGGATTTTTTAAATGATAAAATAAAGAAGCAACTAAACAAGGCAACCAACCTCTTGGTTTGTTCTTTAGCAAAGAAGAACAAGTGATTTATTTAAAGATGTCACTGGTCACTGCAAGGGGGTTTCACAAGATAACCTTTGATGGTCCCTTCCAACCTGATTCTACGTTCATCTGTAAGAGAATAACAAAGCACAAAGGGACTGGAAGCAAACATTCACCTATATTCCAATGAACAGGAACATGACACAGGCCACATCAAAATGCTGTAGATTTTTAAAGGAATTGCAGAATTGCAGAATCACAGAACACATATGTTTGGAAGAGACCTGAAAGATCATGCAGTCCAACCTTCAACCCAAAATTCAAGGTTCAACGCTAAACCATGTCCTTAAGTGCCAGGTCTGGCCTAAACTTTCCCTGGCACAACTTGAAACCATTTTCTCCAGTCCTGTTGCTTGTCATCAAGGAGAAGAGGCTGCCCCCTCCTTCCTCCAACCTCCCTTCAAGTAGTTGTAGAGTGATAAGGTCTACCCTCAGCCTTCTCTTCTGTAGGCTGAACAGCCACAGCTCCCTCATAGGCTCCAAGTCCTTCACCAGCCCTTCTCTGGGCATACTCCAGCATCTCAGTATCATTTCTATAATGAGACGCCCAGAATTGAACACAATACTCAAGGTGTGGCCTCACCAGAGCTGACTACAGAGGGATGAGCACTTCCCTGTTTCTGCTGCCCGCTGTGTTTCTAATACAAGCCAGGATGGCATTGTCTTTCCTGGCCACCTGGGCACACTTTTGATTCATATTCAGTTGACTATCAACCAATACCCCCAGCTCCCTCTCCAAGTTGCAGTTTTCCAACCACCAACCACCAAGTCTGTAACTTACCATGGGGTTGTTGTGACCCTGGTGCAGGACCTGGCACTTGGCCTTGTTGAACTTCAAGCAGTTAGCCTTGGCCCATTGGTCTAACCTGTCCAGATCCCATTGTAAAGTTTTGCCACCCTCCAGCAGATTGACACAGCTACCCAGTTTGGTGTCATCTGCAAAGTTACTGAGGGTCTATTCAAACCTTCATCCAGATCATTAAAAAAGATATTAAAGAAGGCATGATGCAGTACTGAACCTGGAAGGATAGCACTAGTGACTGGCAGGCCGCCAGATCTAACTCCATTCACAACCACTCTTTGGGTCAAGCCATCCAACCAGTTTTTTGTCCAGTGCAGAGTGCACTAATCCAAGCCTTGTGCCATGAGATTCTGAGAGCATGACACAGAATCACAGAATAAGAGAACAGCAGAGTTTGGAAGGGACCTCTGAAGATCATCGAGTCCAACTCTCTACCAAGGCAGGTTCACTTAGAGAAGGTCACACAGAAACATGTCTGGGTGGGTTTGGAATGTCTCCAGAGACGGCGATTCACCACCTCACTGGGCAGCCTGTTCCAGTGCTCTGAGGAAATAAAGAAGTTCCTCCTCACGTTTAGATGGAACTTGATGTGTTCAAGTTTGTGCCCATTACCTCCTGACCAACATGTTCCTGAGAACACTATGCTTGTACTTGTACTTGTATATGTAAATGATCTAAAGTGAAATGCCACGAGGGCACACCATCTCTATTTCCACACAGAAGGGAAGAAATACTAAAAGGAATACTGGCCACGGCACACTTGTGAATAGGGTTTAGAAACTACATGGTGCACCTGGTAATCAGTGGAACTCTGAGCCTAAATGGAAAGACATTGCTCCACTGTGAAGAGCTTCCTGTATCCTGGGACAAAGCACAGCACACACAGACTAAAAAGCAAACCAAATTCTCATGCCTTTTTCATAGCTACCAGGTGGAGAAAGGCCAGAGATTCTTTCTTAGGGCTTTCCTTGGAACAAACACAGATGTCTGGCACAAAATGTGCAGTTGTGTTTTTCCTGGATGCCAAGCTGAAGCTTTGCTTTTCTTGATTTCTCTTCAGCCTTTTATCATATGGATGGTCAAGTAATTTCTCTCTCAGGGGCTCCTTTTTAAGTCAAAGAACAACTGATCCCACTCAGCCAAACAAACATAGATGGGAAGCAAAATGCAGGAAAAGATGCCTGCAATTTAGCAATTCACTTTTTTTCTTCTTTTTTGCCTTTCAATTTATTTCAAATTTCTCAACTGGAAACTATTCCAGTTCAGAAAAATGATCGAGGAGAAGAAATATTTAGGGAAAACAGCACTTGTGAAAAAGTATGTGGAAGCAGCATAGAATCATAGAATTGGTTTGGCTGGAAAAGACTTCCAAGATTGAGTCTAACCATTGATCCAACGCCACCGTGGCCATTAAACCATGTCACAAAGTGCCACGCACACAGGTTTCCTGAACACCTCCAGGGATGGTGACCCTACCACCTCCCTGGGCAGTCATTTCAATGCTTGACCACTCTTGCAGGAAAGAAAACTTTCCTAATCTCCAACCTATACCTTCCCTTGTCACAACTTCAGGCCATTTCCTCTCATTCTATTACCTGATACCAAGGAGAAGAGACCAGCCCCCAACTTGCTCCAAACTCCTTCAGGAGGTTGTAGAGAACAATGAGGTCTCCACTCAGCCTGATCTTTTCAAGACTAAACAACCCCAATTCCCTCAGCTGCTCCTCACAAGACTTGTTCTCCAGATCCTTCACCAGCACTGTTGCACTTAAACAAAGGGCAACATGCAATGTGTTCATTGCATCTACTAACACATTTTCTTCTGACACTTGCAATCACTGTCTTAAAACAGAGGCTGTAACTTCCACCACTGTAACACTGTGAACTGAACTAAGACTTCACAAAGCTTTTGTAAATTACCAAGTGAAAGCTGATAGATCTCATTTATTATAAAATATGCAATGCTTACCTATAGTTACCAGATCCTGATATTTCAGTGTGTGATGGTTTGGCAGTTCCCCAACCCCCACACTTTGTAAAATGACCCAGACTAGAACTCAACCAGCTGGAAGTTAAGGACTGAAGCTCTATTTACAGCTCAGCACAATGTACAAGCAGAGATAGACACTATAGACAGGAATAGTTACAGAAATAGACAAGTTAAAGGGAATACAGAAACACAACTCCCCTCCCAGAAATCAGAGACCCCAGGAGAGGCTCCCAACCACCCTTCCACCTTCTCCCCACCTCTACATCTTAGCCCAAGGTTTGCCTTACATGCAAGATGAGTTTGGAGGATCAGCCAGGTAGGTTAGAAGGAAAGTGGTTAGTGAGGTTACTCGGCAGAGAGGAGAAGGCAAGAAGCTAGACAGCCCAAGAGTGTCTGTGCCTGAGTGTCTTATCTATGTTTTGAGTTCTTTTCCTAAACATCTCAGCAAACCTATGAGTGAAGCAAACATCACCATTATTTTCATTTCACAGCCTATGATATAATTTTCTCTATTAAAATATTCCAATTAGCCTCAAACCAGAACACAGTGGAATGAGGTAAATCTAAAACACTCTTTCAGAGCTCTGTGCCAGGACAGGCTACTTCAGTATGGTTTCTAGTCTATGAGTAATAGCACCCTGGTGCTTTCTCCTACTGTACCTTCAGACGAAATGACAATTTTGATGGGTTTTTTCTAACCAAAATAACATAAAAGACAGAAAATACACTCACAAGCTTATCAAAGCACTTAGTTTGCTAAATTTTTTATCAAATCCATGCACACAATAATCTATAAACTGTGCATACAACCATGTAGAATCAAAATGTTAACATTAAGAGGAGAAACACAGCGAAAACATTCCGAAAACAAAACCATGGTTTTTTGTTTTCCCATTCAGAACACTGATTAAATTGTTTTTATTTTTTCCAACAAAATGTTGCTACTCAATCCCATAAACATTTGAAATAGTCCATCACAAACAATTTTAACCACAGCTAACAGTAAGCGTACCTAGGAAAGATGAAGCAACATGCTGGCTTGCTAAACTCACTTTATATAAAAGATACACATCTTTGCCAGCAACTTATTTCTGACTTTAACTCTTCCTTGAATGTGACTTGTCCAACAAAGCATAACTGCAGAACTTTGAGGCAGAAGGGTGAAAAAAAAAGGGGAAAAAAGAGCTTAAAGGCCTAGAAAATATAGTACTAAAGCTAACAAGACGATCTGCATGATTCAGAAGAGCATCAAGGCACAGAAATATTTTCTTGCTTTGCAAGGGTGAGCTGGAAGCAGTTATGAAGAAACCATCAAACCTCAGTGCAATGCTACTGACAAGTGTGAAGCAAGAGTCAGAACTAAAGGCCTCTGAATCTGTGCCCACCACGACCAGCTGTCATCTCACAGATTCACAGAAACATAGAATCATAGATTCACGGAATCCTACAATGGTATGGGTTGGAAGTGACCTCCAGACATCACTGAGTCCCATCCCCTCTGTCAAAGCAGGATCACCCAGGGCAGGACACACAGGTACATGTCCAGGCAGATCTTGAATGTCTCCAGAGAAGATACTCCACAACCTCTATGGGCCGCCCGCTTCAGGGCTTCGGCACCCTCACACCAAATAAGCTTTTCTTCATGTTGAGGTGGATTCCAGTTTGTATCCATTGCCCCTCATCCTATCACTGAGCATCACTGAAAAGAGACTGGGTCCTTCTTCTTGACAACCACACTTCAGATATTTGTAAACATTAATAGGATCTCCTCTCAGTTTTAGATTCTCCAGGCTAAACAGCCCTGAGTCTCTCAGCCTTTCCTCATTAAACAGATGTTCCAGTCCTTCCATCAGCCTTGCAGCCTCTGCTGGACATAGTCTAGTATATCTCTGTCCCTCCTGAACTGAGGACCCAGAACTGGACAAAATACTCCAGATGTGGTCTCACCAGGGTAGAATAGAGGACATATTGCAGTCCTGTGGATAACTTACTGCCCACCAAGACTCCCAAGTCCTTCTCCACAGAGTTACTTTCCAGCAGGTCAGCCCCTAACCTGTACTGGTGCACAGTGTTGCTCCTCCTGAGGTGCAGGACTCTAGACTTATCCGTGTTGTCTCTTCCAGTCTGGTTGATTCTATGATTCTATGTTGAACCTCATTAGTTTTCTCTTTGCCCAGCTGTCCAGTTTGTCCAGACCTCACTGAATGGTCACACAGCCTTCTGGTGAATTACTAAATTATGTTCACATTATGATTTAGATTAAATATCATCCTGATAGAAGATGTTGAATCTAAATGTAATTTTTCAGTGAGGAAATAATTTCAGTCCATGTTGCACAATGCACAGAGGGATCTGAGCTAGTTTTAGCCTCTCTTGTCAGGGTAGACACATGTGCTACCATAGCTGGGTTCTCCTGTACTCATTCACATCTCTACAGTATATACTATTATAATATCCCTATATATATAATATATACTATTATAATGTCCCTAAGTTATAGATTGCATGCATGGATACCCCATACCAGATGCACTTCCTATAGTGTAATAGATGTTCCATCTGGTAACAAAGATTATTGTGTAGCTTTTGGCATTTTTCCCCCAAATAATGACCAAAAATGTAGCATGGGTCAGGAAACTGATGCCAGGCAAGTTTCATCAAAATACCTGGGTGCTTTTTCCTTTAGCATCAATAGAGGTGGAACTGCAAGTGCTATGCCTTTTTGTAAAAAGACCCTTGGATAAACTGCAAGGACAAGCATTGACATGGCCAGTGGGGGTACTGATTAAACCATAGTGCTCAGAATCACAGAAAACATCCAGTTGGAAGAGACCTCAAATATCACCCAGTCCAACCCTCAATCCAGCACTGAAGGGTCAACACTAAACCATGTTCCTAAGAGTCAGATCTTGCTGCTTAAACACCTCCAGGGACAGTGACTTCACCACTGCCTTGGGGTGGCCATTCCAATGTTTGATAACCCTCTCTGTGAAGAAAGGATAAATATTCTTTGTCCCCTTTGACAACACATATCTCACTTTGCTTCCTGAAGGCTAGTGGAATGGTCATAGATTCATAGATTCATAGAATGGTTTGGGTTGGAATGGACCTTAAAGATCATCTAGTTTCAAACCCCCTGCCATGGGCAGGGACATCTTTCACTAGATCATGTTGCTCAAATTCTTGTCCAACCTGGCATTGAACACCTCCAGGGAGGGAGCATCCACAACCTCCCTGGGCAATATGTTCCAGTGTCTCACCACCCTCACCATAAAGAATTTCTTCCTAATGTCAAGTCTAAATCTCCCCTCTTCTAGCTTCAATCCATTCCCTCTCATCCTATCACAAAAAGCTCTTGTAAAAAGTTCTTTCCCAGCTTTCTTGTAGGCTCCCCACTTCTAGGCCCTTCTTGGGGTGTTTGTTCACAGATACTAAAATCTTAGGAAGTTTCCTTAGTTCTTACCCTGGACCAGCCACATATCCTTCTTGTTACTAAAACCTCTCCCTTGAAGCAATTTTGACAATTTATATAAACTTCTTAAAAAAGTTTATTTTTTCGTCACACAAAATTATACCAAGAATGAAACTACTTTCAGTGTGGGATACTTTATTCAGTGTTCCAGTACACTTTTGGAGTACCAGCTTTCATTCTAAATTCAAGTTTGCATTTTCCACATTTTTCACATTTTCCTTTGCAAACATCACCTGCTGGCATTTTTTTTTTTCCAAATGGCAAAGCCAAAGTGTGAAACACTTCTTTTGCAGGAAAACTCTTGTACAGCTTTTGAGGCTTCCAGAGACCATTTTGGTGAGGTTTCAGCAGCTCTGTATATTTTCTGGTGCTTAACTCACTTTTGAGATCTGAACAGATAACACTGAATAAGATAAAAGGAGAGAGTGAGAAAGCTGGGAAGATTCTTCAAAGCATAGCTCTAAACACAAGAAATGTGGGGTCCTCATCCTGCCTGTTTCACATTCCTGTTGTAATGATCTCAGTTCCTTCTGGTTTCCTTATCTCAGCAAAGAGATAGCATTGCTTGCTTACCACACACAAAGGCTGCAGGAATTAATTGATGTAGACATCCAGACTGCTTTGGAAAGCCTGGAACATTATTAATATGAACCACTACACACCAAAGACATGACCAGCTACCTACTGCACCCTCTGTGACACTGCTTTGCAGAAGCACTCCAGTTACTTCCAGCCTGCAATGATTAAGGAGGCCAGGCAGACCTTTCTATTCAGCAAATTAATTTTCCACTTTCTCCCCCAACTGTACCCTCTTTTTGCTTTTACTCATCAGCATTCAGTGGATAGCCAGGGTGCCTGTGGGATATGTCTGATTGGTCTAGGATAAGATATTTTTAAGGGGCTTCCCAGTTTTTAACATGTTTGTAACTTACAGAATCATATAACCAAAGAATTGTTTTGGTTGGTGTGGCACGGAACTCCAAACTCCCTTCCCCAGTCTCTATCTCCAGAGGTTTGAATGGGGGAAGAAGTAGGCGAGAAGCTGCTTCCCCCCCTGCCTGCAGGCTTGAATGGGGAACAGCAAATCATGCCCAGCATATATATATATATATATATTTATGGCAAGTGGGCACACTGGCTAGGTGGATCTTGAAGAAGGGTGCTGAGAAAGAGTGCAGTTCCTGCTTTCAGACCGCTGCATCCTAACTTCCGGCAGGAAGGACCTTCCTCTGCTGTAAACCACCGCCTTTTGTAGGAACATGCTGAGCAGGCTTTTCCCTGTGCTGCTAAGGCAATGGTGCTTCATGAGATTTGCCTCCTGGAAGTAGTGTGTCAGAC
Source organism: Eubucco bourcierii (assembly GCA_013396675.1). Lineage (NCBI taxonomy): Eukaryota > Metazoa > Chordata > Aves > Piciformes > Ramphastidae > Eubucco > Eubucco bourcierii. Next base: position 93,160 of record VWZE01014792.1, on the reverse strand, counting down.
ACTTTGACTTTGGTGGGTTTTATTCACACTGGACTCTTTGCCGTGTGGATCCACGACTGGATTGTAATTTGCAGTTCCAGCCACTGCTGCAAAGGAGCCAAGGGACTATCTCCTAATTCTACTCCACCAACGTGAGTAGATCAGTGTGCTGGTTTGAGGCTAATTGGAATACTTTAATGGAGAAAATTATACTATAGGCTGTGAAAAGGAAACAGTGGTGATGTCTACTTCACTCATAGGCTTGCTGAGATGGTTAAGAATAAGTACTCAAAACCTTAATAAGTCAGTCAGTCTCTCGGGCACAGCGCCTTGGGCTGTCTAGCAGCTTCTGGCTTTTTCTCCTCTCTGCTGAGTAATTTCACTAACCACCTTTCCTTTTAACTCCCCATGCCAATCCTCAAAATTCACCTTGCGTATAAGGCAAACCTTGGGGTAAGGTATAGGGTGGGGAGAAGGTGGAAGGGTGGTTGGGAACCCCTCCTGGGGTCTCCGATTTCTGGGAGGGGAGTTGTGTTGCTGTATTCCCTTTAACTTGTCTATTTCTGTAACTATTGCTGTCTATAGTGTATATCTCTGCTTGTACATTGTGCTGAGCTGGAAATAGAGCTTCAGTCCTTAACTTCCAGCCAGCTGAGTTCTAGTCTGGGTCATTTTACAAAGTAGGGGGGTGGGCAGGAAACTCCCAAACCTTCACAATCAGATTTTCCTTAGGGTTCTGGGCTCCCTTGCATAAGTGGGGCAAGGCTATTTCCCTGATTTTCCTGAATTATTACATTTGCCCATAAGCCTCCTCATAAAGATTTCCTGACCGAATTAGAACCCAAATGTAACTGGTTTGTATATAGTTTGGAGGTGGGGCTTTTCAGAAAATGCAACTAACTAGATTTTAATAATTTCTGCCTTGTTAACTGCCTCAACTAATTCAGTTGGAAAAGACCTCACGAGGTTTCTTGTAAACAATACGTAAACCAAGTGAAGAAATCATTGTTCATAGAATCATGGAATTGGGTTTTTCGGACCTCTGAGATCATTGAGTCCAACCTTCAACTTAAGACCACCATGGCCATTAAATCATGTCCCAAAATGCCATGTCCACACATTTCTTGAACACTCACTTAGGCCCAAACACTTTTCCACCAGTCATGTTGTCAGAGCAGGAGCTGACACTGTTATTTTGAATGTCTGTAAAGCAGATGTATTTCCACTGAGTATCCTGAAGGCATTTATCCATCTTGGGCTTCCTTTCAAAAACCACTACTCAAGCACCACTTTCAAAACATGATACACCATCATGCTGTGGTGTGTCCAAGACTGGAGAGCAGGGCAAAATGGAATCTGATGAGTTCCAGCAAGAATAAGCATGCACCTGGGAAGGAACAACATCACAAAGCAGTATGGATTAGGAGCTGATCTGCTCTGTGGAGAAGAACTTCAGAGTACTTGTGAACAATAAGTTATCAATAGGATATAACAATAAGTTACCATTGTGTCCTTGTGGCCAATGGTCTCCTGGGGTGCATTAAGAAGAATGGTCATTCAGGTCAAAGGAGGTTCTCCTCTCCCTCTATTCTGCCCTGGTGAGACTACATCTGGAGTACTGTGTCTAATTCTGGGCTCCCCAGTCCAAGAGGGAGAGAGATACACTACAGCATGTCCAGCAGAGGCTGCAAGGATGATGAAGGGTTAGGAAAATCTGTTTGATGAAAAGGCTGCCAGATCTGTGGATGTTTAGCCTGGAGAAGAGAGAGCTGAGAGGAGATCGGATCAATGTTTACAAATGCCTGAAGTGCAGCTGTCAAGAAGAAGGGCCTAGTCTCTTTTCAGTGGTGCCCAGTGATAGGACAAGGGGCAATGGACACAAAATGGAAATCAGGAAAAACTTCTTTGGTGTGAGGGTGCCAAAGCCCTGAAGCAGGCTGTCCAGAGAGGTTGTGGAATCTCCTTCTCTGGAGACTTGCAAAGCCTGCCTAGATAGGTTCCTGTGTGACCTGCTCTAGGTGATCCTGTTTTGGTAGGGAGGTTGAACTCAATGACCTCTGGAGGTCCCTTCCAATCCCTACCATTCTGTTATTCTATGATATGTAATCTAAATTAGAAAGCAAACATAATTTGATGTTATTACAAAGACTTCTAACTGGATGGTATAAGAAAGAGTTCTTATACTGGTTTACCACAACAGTCTCCAACTCTTTTTAATATCTGTTGTGTGCTGCAGCTGCTAAGTAGGAGGCATTTTAATAGTAATAGGATTTAAAATAAAATGCCTCTTAGCTCCTCGTGAAAGAAGTGGAAGATGAGGATCTATTCCATACTTTGACAGGAAAGCCATGAGAGAAGTAATGATGAAATAATAGGAGAAAAAAATTAATGAAGAAATACCTCCAAAGTCTATCACGTTGGGTGTTTAACTTCCGATACAATATAAAAAACCAAGTTGGTGCAGAGCCAAATTATTGCCTTGAGTGCAGCATCAATATTGTTCACATCTTCAAATCACTTTCTGAATTTTCTGGTAAGTTCATAAAGCTAGAGGAGGCTGCCTATGAACTGATAAAGAACTTCCTTCCTAAGGCAAAAGATGATGTCTGCATCAGAAACAGCTGTGTTAGGAGGTTCTGACAGATCCCTCTTCTCCCTAGGGTCATTTCTTGGTGAGGTACATTTGTTCCTATCACTGAAATGCTGCAGGCAGAATCCTCAGCTTGCACAGATGCTTTACACAGCATTGTCAGTGAGCAGCCTGGGCTTCCCAACCAGAATTTATGTCCTAATTTCAGGAGAACTATGGCATAAGCAGCCACTTCCCTGCATTGTGACTCTGCATTCTTCAGGTCTAGAAGAAAGCTCAAGCTAATGAAGATGTAGGTGAATGCACGCACGTGTAAGTTGATACATGTGTGTCTGATAGGAAAACTTCAGAAGACATAGTGTCATTCTTTGAGAATCACAGAATCATAAAACTGTTGAGGTTGGAAGGGACCTTTGAGATTGTCAACCACTTATCTAGAGCTCACAAACCCACCACTGCTGTTAAGCCACTACCACTAAACCATGTTGCTAAGCACCACATCCATGCATCTTTGAAATCCCTCCAGGTATAGTGATCCCACTATCTCCCTGGGCAGCCTGTTCCAATACTTGAGAACCCTTTCTGTGAAGTTTTCCTAATGTCCAACCTGAATCTCCCCTGCCACAACTTGAGGCCATTTCCTCTTGTCTTATCACTTGCTGCATGGGAGAAGAGACCAGCCCCTACCTCCTTTGAAGTAGTTGTAGAAGGAAATGAGGTCTCCCTTCGGTCTCCTCTTCCGAAGTCTAAATAATCCCATTTGTCCTAATGTTGTACCTAATCTTCTGAACTTTGATGTCACTAACTGAAGAAATTAGGAAGGACTGCGCCCTTGAGCTGCTGCTGACAAAGGTTGAAATGTGACAGTTGCATGGCACAATAAGAGAGCAGACAGTGCCAATTCCATCCTGCATTGACTGCATTGTAGAAAGCACTTGAAACACAAACACAAACGTTTAGTATTACATTTCAGGTAGCCCAGGGAGGTGGTGGAGTCACCACCCCTGGAGGTCTTCAAAAAACAAGTAGATATAACACTGTGAGACATAGTCTAGTGGTCATGGAGGTGTTGGGTAGAAGGTTGGACTTGATGATCTTAGAAGTGTTTTCCAACTGTAATGATTCTACAGTTCTGCGAAATGGAACAAGGTACACAGGTGAGGGTTTCAGCTAGGAGCAAACAAACTGCATAGGATGAGACCCAAAGACATTACCTTAACTTGTCCTTCTGAATTGGCTTGTATGAAACCTCTTGAAGGACAAAACAAACATAGCACATCAATACTTCTGAAACTACCACCTGAAACATACAAACTCCCATTTTGGTTCTGACTTGGACTCCCTTTGTGCCCTTGGCAAGGCAAGAAGCAGTACAGAGTTCCACCACCTGGCTTCATGTTGCACAGCTCCTTATTCTGCAAGCAGCCTTGTATTGATTTCAAGAGGGAAAGATATGAAGGGACACGTTACAGCTCCTGAGCAAGAAGGGTTGCAATCTGCTGTAACATTCTCACTCATAAAAGGAAGAGATTACAAGAATAATATATACCCTTCCTGCTCCCAGTTGGGTTATCAGATTTAATGTTTTTCCAGTTCTTTGAAGATGTAAAGACAGACAACGAAATTAAGTATTTTTGATAAGTTGTTTATATGTCATAAAGACAGTGTGATGTTGACAGATATTTTGCAAGATACTCTATCACCTTATCTTCCAGAGGGACCTAGGCAGGCTGGAGAGGTAGGCTAAGGAGAACCTAATGAGGTTACCAGACCAGGCTAGGGGATGATGGGATTGAGAACAGCCCTGCAGAAAGGGACTTGGGGCTGATGGTGAATGAAAAGCTGGACATGAGCCAGTATTGGGCACTTGCAGCCAATAGCATCCTGAGCTGTGTCAAAAGAAGTGTTGCCAGTAGGTTGAGAGAGGGGATTCTGCCATTCTGCTGTGCTTTGGTGACACCTCAGTTGGAGTGCTGTGTGTCCACCCTGGGGCCATCAGAGCAAGGACAGGGACCTGCTGGAGAGGATCCAGAGGACCACAAAGATGACTGGAGCTCTCCTACGAAAAGGGACTGAGGCAGTTGGGATTTTTCAGCCTGTAGAAGAGAAGGGTCTACAGAGACCTTATAGTGTCCTTCCAGTACTTAACGGTGGCCTATAGAAAGACAGAGAAGGCCTCTTTATCAGGACTTGTAATGATAGGACAAAGGGTAATGGTAACTGAAAGAAGGCAGATTTAGGCTCAATATTAGGAAGAAATTCTGTACAGTGAGAGCAGTGAGGCACTGGAATAGGTTGCCCAGATAAGTTGTGGGTGGACCCACAGGGAAAATGAAGCTGGTGAAGGGTCTGGAGAACAAGTCTTATGAGGAATGGCTGAGGGAACCGGGGTTGTTCAGCCTGGGCAAAAGGAGGTTGAGGGGAGACCTTCTCGCTCTCTGCAAATCCCTGAAAGGAAGTTGGATTCAGGTGGGAATGTTTCTGTTCTCCCAGGGAACAAGCAATAGGAAGCGAGGAAATGGCCTCAAGTTACACCAGGAGAGATTTACATTGGACCTGAGGAATAATTTATTCCTTAAAAGAGTTGTAAAGCACTGGAACAGGCTGTCCAGGACAGTGGTGGAGTCCCCATCCTGAAGGGGTTTTCAAAACTGTGTATATCTGATGCTGAAGGACATGGTTTGGTGGTGACCTGGTGTGGCAGGTTAAATGTTGGACCCAATGGTCTTAAAAGCTTTTTCTAGCCTAAACAATTCTGTGATTCTGTGACTCAACCCAGAAGAGTACAGGGCCTAGCCAGATGGGACTTTGAGAGAACTGCTCTAGTGAAAGGCATTGCAATGGCAGCGGGGCTAGAACTAGATGGTCTTTTAGGTCTCTCCCAACTCAAAGCATTCTATGGTTCTATGATACAACTATCATCTCCTTCACACAAAGGTATGTCCTCATAAGTGTAGGTGTAGAAGTCTGGGCATTTCTTTACATATTTGTTTGTAGATATTCCTCCCTCATCCTACAATCACGCTGGCAGAAGGCAACGTTGAAGCCTATTTCAAAACAAATCAAATTTCCTACTGGCATTCCCATTTTCCAAATGGTTCAGTAAATTGCTTTGTTAAGAGTAACATCATTTCCATCTCATTTAATCATTATTCTTCTCAGCAATGTTTCCCTTTTAAAAAAAAATATGCACTGCTTTTTTTACTACTAAGTTGTGCTGATTTATAAACTTCACTGTCTTCTAAAGTAGTAATATTGCAGAGCATGGTTATTACATGACTAGATTTGATGTTGCTATGCCTGAACTTCTTTCTGAAAATGAGATTGGAGCTACAAGGCTGTGTTGTCCTCACAAGGAGTGAAAACAAAGACATAAATAAGACAGAAATTGCCTATTTATGTAAATTAAAATGATCTTGCTTACTTAAAAATGTGTGTAAAATACATTCATTGCTCAAAATGACCTCTCCAATAAGACTTACTAATTAAATTTTTAATTGATTGTCATCAAAAGGACCTCATGGAAAAGGACCTTGGGGTACCAGTTGACAGTTAGCTGAACATGAGCCAGCAGTGTGCTCAGGTGGCCAAGAAGGCCAACAGCAACCTGGCCGGAAAAGGAATGGTGTGGCCAACAGGACTAGGGAAGCGACTGTGACCCTGTGCCTAACACTGGTGAAGTCACACCTGAATTACTGTGTTCAGTTTTGAGGACCTCAGTCCACAAAAGACATTGAGGTGCTGGAGCATGTCCAAAGAAGAGTAATGGAGCTAGTGAAAGGTCTGGAGAGCAGTTCTGGTGAGAAGCAGCAGAAAGAATGAGTTTACTTAGCCTGGAGACGATGAGGGGAGATTTTCCTCTCTGCAACTCCCAGAAAGGAGGTTGGAGTGAGGCGGGGAGTTGTGTTTACTCTGAAATAATAACCAACAGGACAAGAGGAAACAGCCTCANAGCCTTCCTGTAGGCCCCCTTCAGATACTGGAAGGCTACTATCAGGTCCCCTCAAAGCCTCCTCTTCTCCAGCCTGAAGAGCCCCAACTCTCTCAGCCTGTCCTCACAGCAGAGCTGCTCCAGCCCTCTGATCATCTTTGTGGCCCTCCTCTGGACCCGCTCCAACACTTCCATGTCCTTCCTGTGCTGAGGGCTCCAGAACTGCACACAGTACTCCAGGTGGGGTCTGACAAGAGCAGAGCAAAGTGGCAGAATCCCCTCCCTTGCCCTGCTGGCCACACTGCTCTTGATGCAGCCCAGCACTCGGTTGCTGTCTGGGCTGCATGTGCACACTGCAGGCTCATGTTGAGCTTTTCATCAACCCAGACTCCAAGGTCCTTTTCCTCAGGGCTGCTCTCCAGCCATTCACCACCCAGGAATGGGTGTTCACCTGGGAAGGTTTAGGTTGGATATTAAGAAAAATTTCTTTACTAACAGGGTTGTAAAACACTGGAACAGGCTGCCCAAGGGAGCAGTGGAGTCACCATCCCTGGAGGTATTTAAAAGATGCATAGATGTGGTACTGAGGGACATGTTTTGGTGGTGCGTTTGGCAGTGCCAGGTTAGTAGTTTGACTTAATCATAAAGGTCTCTTCCAACCAAAACAATTCCATGATTCTATGGTTTTGTTTTTGTTTTGGTTTTTTTTTTGTCCTCCAAGATATGGAGGATATGGAGGAAGCAAGACTTTCAGGGAAGTCTTAACTTCAAATATATGGACATTTGTAAACTCACAAAAGCTGACTGAATACAGCATATTGCTTTCAGTCCTCCAAAGGCAAATAGTTGCCATTAATTCCCTGAGCCTGATTCAAACATCCACTGAAGTAACTGGGCTCCCATCCACTTACTTCTGCAGATCATGAAATAGGTCCAGATATGGGCATTATGTTAACTGTTCACATTTCACAGAATAACAGAATGACAGGGGTTGGAAGTGACCTCTAGAGATCATCAAGTCCAAGTCCCCTGCCAAGGTGAGTTCACCTACAGAAGGTCACACAAGAACATGTCCAGATGAGTTTGGAATATCTCCAGACATGGAGACTGCACCACCTCTCTAGGTAGCTTGTTCCTGACCTCTATCACCCTTACATTGAAGAAGTTTCTCCTCATATTTAGATGCAACATCTTATGTTCAAGCTTTGCAGCCCTTTGCTGTACCCTCTCCAGTAAGTCCCTGTCCTTGAACAGGGGAGCCCAGAACTGGACACAGTACTCCAGATGTGCCCTCACCAAGGCAGCACAGAGGAGGAAAATCTCCCTCGACCTTCTTGCCACACACTATGGACACTAATGGGGCACTCATTCTTATTTCAAAGCTTTTTCTTTAATACTGCAGCTACATCAAAAGTAGAGTTCCAAAAAAGCATAGCAATGCACAATTCAGAAACACATGGGCTCTTCTCTGAAATTCACAGACAAATGCAAATTACATGAAATGAAAAATAGGAAGTGCTGGATTCAGCTTTCTATCTCGGAACACCATGCAGTAAACTTCCAACCACAGCAAGTACTACATGAAGGATTGTAGTTTCATGAAAGGCTTGATCCAGCCTTCTGCAATACTTTGAATTGCAGTCTTAGTCAGATGTGACATCTGCAGCCTCTGTAAATTCTCTCAATGAGGTAACCTGGGTCAAACTATGAAGAAGGTCAGCAAGCTTGGAGAAGAGTCAGAGAGCAGGTCTTAAGAGGAGTAGTTGAGGGAAGTGGGGCTGTTCAGTCTGGAGGAGGATGAGGGGAGACTTCATTACTCCCTACAACTTCCTCAAAGGTTGGAGTGAAGTGGGGGGTTGGTCTTTTCTCCCTAGTATTAGGTGATAGGATGAGAAAAAATGGCCAGAAATTGTGCCAGGGGAGACTATTAGGAAAAAATTGTTTTCTGCAAGAGTGGTCAGGCATTGGAACAGGTTTCCCAGGTTGGTGGTGGAGTCACCATCCCTGAAGGTCTTCAAGAAATGTGTGGACATGGCACTTTGGGACACTTTAATAGCCATGGTGGTCTTGGATTGATGGTTGAACTTGGTGATCTTAGAGGTCTTTTCCAACCAAAACAATTCTATGTTTCTATGATTTAATGTCCTTCATGAGGGAGGCGTATGTATACAACTGAAAGGAGTGGTCTCAGTTTTAACCTATTTAAATCAACAATTAAAAAATATATGCTGTTTATAAGATAGCATTTTATTCCAACTCTTCTAAGAAGCATGTGATTGTTTCTATTCTGGAGTGCTTAAAATTAAATGAATGACAATTGTATTTCAGTAATGTATTTCACTATAGAAATTAAAACCAAACATGTCCATCAGGGAAAAAATCCATGAGTACTACAATTTTACATCAGGTTTCAAGTGGAAATCACCTAAAGAATTTCCAAAAGGAGGACATTTTTACAGAGTTTTACTCAGCAAATAAGATCTATTTCAGTTGAAATCTATTTTCTTGTTAACTCTTTGAAATTTTATTCCAATTTCTTAAGGATAATGCTAGAAGTAAGAAAAACTTTGAAATAATAGAATGTGCAAAAGCTGAGCTTTGAGATTATGAGTGTTATTTGGAAGTCTTGGGGAAAAAAAAAAAGTATTACTAACTTCCCTCAATTAAAATAAAATACAGCAACTCCTTTTTCTAGTGATTTCAGCTACAGATGCAGAGGTGATAGAAAGGTACCATCATTTCTAGCATATAATGTTTTTTGCTGTCCTTCCTTAAAAGTCTGATGCTGATTTAAGGCTTTTTCCCTTCACAAAATCTTTATGGTTAAGTTAGCTAGCATAGCTTTCAGATTTTATCTTGCCATATGTTTCAAGTTGTGTGCTTCAGCCTGCATCTGCTGAGGATCTGCTACAGTATGGCTACAACATCAACTCAAAACAATTGGGACTGCAGCCTTTATAATAATTGCTCTCTGCAGCTGTCGAAATCAAAGTGTTTAAAGGAAATCTAAGAGCTGTAGCTTCTCTCCCTCTCTCTCTACACCCCCTCTCTCTATTTTTATCTAAAGCAAAACTGAGCACATTGTGATGGGACTTTTTGAGTGGAAAAATAGAAACAAATTTATTTCAAGGTATAATATAAACACACACTGCTTGACTAAGGAATAATACAGGTGACTTTTGCCATAATAGGTAATTAAAAAGAAAAAAAAATGCACATGGAAAAAGACGTTACAGTACAATACACAGAATCACAGAATCACAGAATTGTTTTAGTTGGAAAAGACCTCAAGTCCAACCGTCAACCTGAGGCCACCACAAGCCAATAAACCACAGCCATTAAACCATGTCCACATGTTCCCTGAACACCTCCAGGGACAGTGACTCGATCATAGAATCATAGAATGGTAAGGTTGGAAGGGACCTCAAGGATCATCTACTTCCAAACCCCTGCCATAGGCAGGGACACCTCCCAATAGTACAGGTCACTCAAGGCCTCACCCAACCTGGCCTTGAACACCTCCAGGGAGGGAGCAGCCACAACCTCCCTGGGCAACCTGTTCCAGTGCCTCACCACCCTCACTGTAAAGAACTTCCTCCTAACATCTTCCTGGGCAGCCTGTTCCAATGCCTGACCACTCTTGAAGGAAAGAAATTGTTCCTAATCTCCAAGCTAAGCCACCCCTGACACAATTTCAGGCCATTTCCTCTTACTCTATCACCTGATACTAGGGAGAAGAGACTGACTCCCACCTTGCTTCAACATCCTTTGATGGAGTGGTAGAGAGCAATGAGGTCTCCCCTCAGCCTGCTCTTTTCCAGATTAAATAATCTAATTCTCTCAGGGGTCCCTCATAAAACCTGTTCTCCAGACCCTCCACCAGCTTTGTTGTCCTTCTATGGATACACTCCAGCACTTCAGTTGTTAGAAGTCTTATCTGGAAAATGTTGTCTCAGTTCTGCTTTTCCAAAAGAGAAATAAAGTTTCTGATTGTCAGAAATTGAATAATTTATTAGCAGTTAAAATTCTAGAAATTCTAAGCTTCTCTGTTTTATGGTTTATGAAGGCATTGCCAATCTCTTTATCTCAACAGCTAGACAGAGAAAACAAAATCAATGTGTCTTTACAGCAAATGTATTCCAGCACCTGCATGCCATTATAAGAGGCATCACTACAATGATTCAGGATTTATAAAGAAATACACTAAGAGTATTAAGGAAGAGTTTGATTCTGTAGTTCCTATAAAACTGCTGATTAGACTAATTCATTCACAATCTGAATAAAAGTTAAACAGGGGACATCATGTTTCTCCCCCAGACTCTATTGAAGATTTTCAGAGGTACATGAAGTACTTTCTTTCCATCAGATTTGGTGGAAGCCAGGTATGTAGATAGTTTTAGCTATTCAGCCATGACACTGTAGGAAAAGACATTACTGTTGTCATCACAACAGGAGCACTTGAAGGTGTCCACTTGAAGGTCCAGCAAAACACAACAATTTAATGTTAAGCATGTGAGCAAACACATCTGCTATACTTCGAAGACTACAATGATCAATATTTTCAGACTATTACTTAGACAAAGAAAATGCAAGGGGAAAAAAAAAAAGGGAAGGCAATAGATACAGGGACAAAGGAAGTGTATGGGATGATCTGGAAGAAATGCTAATAACCAAGGCAGCTGTTTTAATTTGTAGCATGTTAACTTTCATTTTTAGTTTGTTAACAAGTCTGCCAAAGAAATCTCACTGCTGTGATGGTGAGAAACTCAAGTTTTTTAAGTTTCAAGACTAAATTAAGAATAAATGTCAACACTTCTGTGATTGCATTGTGCTAAGTAATACACAAGGAGTGCTGCTCTGGAGGAGTCCTACTCCAGCCAGCAGCTGGAGAACTGAAGCTCAGTTCTTCCGGTTGTCTGACTTCTAATTGTCTGGTCCTGAGGAGATGAACTCTGTTGGCAGTACAGTAGCAATGGTTCTCAGGTTTTCTTCAGAATGAGGTCCCTAATGCTACTGAAAGCAATACTTTTCCTCAGTGCATCAGAACTGGAGTACTGCATCCAGTCCTCGAGCCCCTATTACAAAAGGGATATGGATGTGCTGATATGTGTCCAGAGAAGGGTCACAACGATGATCAGAAGTCTGGAGAACCTCTCCTATGAGAAGAGACTGAGGGAGTTGGGGCTCTTCAGTCTGGAGAGGGGAAGGCTCCAAGGTGACCTTACTGTGACCTTTCAGTATCTGAATGGGGTCTATAGGAAAGCTGAGGAGGGACTTTTTAGGATGGGAGGTGTCCCTGCATATGGCCCGGGGTTGGAAGTAGATGATCCTTGAGGTCCCTTCCAACCTTACCATTCTATGATTCTATGAAAATTTCTAACTATGCTACACGGGCTTAGTATCAACTCTAGCAGAAGTACTCATGACACCTTGGTCCCTGAGTAAGTTTCCTGTCCCTGGTCCCTGAGGACACTTCCAAAACTCACAACAATGATCCTGCAGTAAAATACAAAATATTCCAAATAGAGGGAAGGAAACAAGAGGTGAGTTGCTGCCAAGCCAGTCAGTGTAAGCTGCAAACACATGGCCACAATGATTCCCAGTTAATGAGCCGCTAAGGGGTACTGCTCCCTGTGGAGGGTCAGTGCAGGGTAGAAAGACCATGCAGGAAAGGGGATCTGTGTAGGAAAGGTGATGCAGGAAAGGTTATTTACTTATGAAAGGCAATCTATGTAGGAAAGGCAACTCAGTCAGGAAAGGCTTCCAAATCACCCCCCATTAAATAGACCATTTTGAAAATTAAACAGGCCAATAGGCATTAGCAGCATTGTTCTACCCAATGAATTCAAAGCTTTGTGCTTCGTGTGACCACGCAGGCATGTTGAGGGGCTGCATCAGACACCTGACGTGGTGCTAAGCTCCTAGCCTCAAGGCTTTGCATGCTCAATCTACTACAACTCCTGGACCTGCAACATGAGGAGGAGAGCAAGGGTTAAACCAGCCTGGCAGGATTTATGCCCTACCACGACAAAAAGAAGCCTTTTGGTTGTTTGGTTGTCTGGTTTTTTTCTACCTACCTGACGATTTCTTCTAATTTTACAGGGATGCTGTCCATGGAGAGGATTTATTACATTTTCAGATTTTACATCAGAAGTATGTAGAACCATCAGACAAGTCCCTGCATGTTATTTGTGTTTTATAAACTTAAGGATTAATAATGAGTAAACAAATGCAAAGCAAATTGCTATCAGGCCATAGGATGCTATATTATCATCTTCTGAACATTAATGGCAATTTAAAAAAAAAAGTTGACATTCAATCCATCTAGGCAGACTCAAACTCAACAGTTCTGTTACCTAATTAAATCTTGATTACCTACAAAATCAGCCAGCCAGCACGTCTATATGTGGTTGAAGGTACTAATTTCATGCAGAACTTGTACCATGTAATACAAGGGCAGGGCTTTAGAAGTTAATTTGAAGACACTGACAGAAGATGCACAGGAAATGTTTTCTCTCAATTATTAAATTACTACTTGTTTAAAAATTGTGGCAACAAAAGAGGTACTGGAGTGAAGCTGGTGTGCTAATAATATAAGGTCTACATGTTAAAGCACTAAACAATGTATTCTCCAGGTATCCTTCTCCATGAAGAAGGATCTTGCCTCTGTGAAGGACTTGAGAATCCTGGTGGACAATAAATTATCCATGGGACTGCAATGTGTCCTTGTGGCTAAGAAGGCAAATGGTATTGAGGTGCATTAAGAAGAGTTTGCCCAGAAGATCAAGGGAGGTACTCCTCCCCCTCTACTCTATCCTGATCAGGCCTTATCCAGACTACTGTGTCCAGCCCAGTTATGAGCTCCTCAGTCCAAGAGGGACAGGGAAATACTGGAGAGAGTCCAACAGAGGCTACGAGGATGATGAAGGGACTGGAACACCTGTCTGATGAAGAAAGGCTGAGAGACCTGAGGCTGTTCAGTCTGGACAAGAGAAGGGTGAGAAGGGATCTGATTAGTGTTTAGAAATACCTTAAGGGTTGGAAATTAGTATTTAGAAATACCTTAAGGGTTGGTGTCAGGAAGATGGGACCAGCCTCTTTTCAGTAATGTCCTGTGGTGGGACTTGGGGCAATGGAAACAAAACGGAGCACAGAAAGTTCCACCTCAATGTAAGTAAAAACATTCTTGCTGCGAGGGTGCCAAAGCCCTGAAATGAGTGGCCCACAGATGTTGTAGAGTGTGCTTCACTGGACACTTTCCAAACCCACCTGGACATGTGTCTGTGTGGTCTGCCCTAGGTGATCCTGCTTTGGCAGGGCAGCTGGACTCAATGATCTCTGGAGGTCCCTTAGAGTCCCTGACATTTTTTGATTCTATGATAATTGAGTTCATCTGAAGTCAGTTTAAAAGTAACTTTCTCCTTTTCCAAGAAGTGCTGTTCAATTCTCTCTCTCTCCCAAAATACATAAATCTATACCAGTATAGCTATAATCAGAGAGAGAATAAATATTAGGACTTAACATGCAGAAATCAACCTATCAGACTAGTGCTATTACCTTCATCTTATGCAGCTTTAGAAAAGCATGGGGAAGATCTGGCTAACACAGGAGATCCAAGCAGTTTCACTTAAGAAACATACATAACACTTGTAATAATAGATGCAGATGAGGAGAGACTTCATTGCTCTCCACAACTTCCTGAAAGGAGGTTGGAGTGAGGTGGAGGTTGGTCTCTTCTCCATAGTACAAGGTTATAGAACAAGAGAAAATGGAATTAAATTGTGCCAGAGAAGGTTTAGATTGGACCTTAGGAAAAATTTTTGTGAAAGAGTGGTCAGGCACTGGAACAGGCTGCTCAGAGATGTGGTACAGTCAGCATCATGGAGGTGTGCAGGGAACATGTGGATATGGCACTTTGGAGCATGGTTTAATCGCCGTGGTGGTGCTGCGTTGGTGGTTGGACTCATTGATCTTGATGGCCTTTTCCAACCAAAATAATTCCATGATTCTATGATCCCACTAAGCTGGTAGCTAGCTGCATTTGAATCCTTTTAGCCATTCATTGTTGCTTGTCCTAATCTTTCAAATTTTCCACAGGAGGTGAAGGCACAGGAGTTGGACAATAGGGCTGTTTTTCTGTTCTAATGAATGTGTCTTCAGTTCTTAAAGCAAGATAGCAAAAAAATAACAAAAGGCCTTTTTCTGGTCTTGGTTGGTTGTTTTTTGGTTGGTTTTTGTTTTTTTTTTTTTTTNNTTTTGGTTTGTTTTTTTTTTTTTTTTTTTATCAGGGAGACAGAGTGAAGATGATAATTGTAGGAAGTAAGTCTTATTCTTTCAAGGTTACTCCTCCCTGCTCTGTCTACTTTTTCTCTCCAACCAAATGTAGACAGAAAGCACATGGGGAATAATAAATTACGGATAAAGATTTTAATTCATAGACCTCATAATAAAAAACCCTCAGTAATCGGCGCTTACTCTCCCATGCACCAGCAAACAAGCTATAAATCTTCTGACTGTTGTTACTAATATCCCTATCTATTCCAGTAATTACAAGCAGTATCTCAAAAAAAAAATAGTTGCCTTCTTCACTCCCACATTATGGTGGAACAGGCTGATAATCATGGATTTAGCAGTAGTGGAGAGTTCAAATAAAGTTTCTGTTTCAACTCTTTGGGTCCCTTTTTTTTTTCTTTTTTTTTTTTTCTTTTTTTTCCCCAAATAGAAGATGACATTATAGGGAAATTAGGGGAAAAAGTTTTGCTAATTTTTGCAAAGTACTTCTGTACTGTATGTAAGCAGACATCATTATCATTGAAATCTGCAATAAGCACTTGGTTGAAGCCTACAAATGACACTACAGAAGTAGGATATTTGTAACAAACAGAGAAGATATATTTTTCCTGATTGTCCTGAGGGACAATGGATTTAAACTAGAGCAAGGTAGATTTAGGTTGAACATTAGAAGGAAGTTCTTCACTTTGAGAGTGATGAAATATTGGAACAGGTTGCCCAGAGATGTGTTTGAAGCCTGATCCTTGCAGACATCCAAGGTCAACTTGATGCCACCCTCTTGATGCCCCTCTAGTTAAAGATGTCTCTGCTTTCTGTAGGAGGATTGGACAAGATGACTATCGAGGGTGTCTTCCAAGCCGACACATTCTGTGCTTCCCTTATAGACACAGATACACATTTGTGTGTAGGCACAGCTGCTGTGTTCCATGTGTTCAAGCAGTAGGAGTCATCAGTACTGGCAGCATGGAGCAGCATGGGGAAGATGGCATTTTTCTGGTCATGATGATGCTAGGTCAATGGTGGAACTCAATGACCTTGGAGGTGTTTTCCAACTGAAGTAATTCTGTGGTTCTGTGAATGTTCACCAGGGATGATGGTACTGCCCATCCTCTTGATCAGGACTTGAGGTCTCAGGATGAAGAAGTCAAACCAAATGTAATTAGAAAGACTACCACATTAACTGGAATAGTCACCTGACAAGTCCTTGAACAAGAAGCCTGTCTCTATCCACCATCATTTCCAGATGGCCTTCTCTATGTCCAGTTTGCATGTCCTAGAGATTGCATAAGTTGAGATGCATCAATTAAAAAAAACTCCAAAACCCAAAAAACAGGTCTCCTAATCATAGTCTAATTCATTACACACAGACCAAAATCACCATTAACCATCACTATCTACAGCTTCTTTTTTCAGTAGCACTTATCTTCTTCAGGCCTTAAGTAACCTGTACTAGTGGGAGGTGTCCCTGCCTATGGCAGGGGGTGGGAACTAGATGATCCTTGAGGTCCCTTCCAACCTTACCATTCTATGATTCTATGATCTTCAGGACTTGTCTTTGAACAAATACTCTGAGAGGACAATCTGCTGTCACAGGAGGATAATTCACCCATTACAAAGACCTAGTGCCAATATATTAACTCTCCTTCTGTCATCTCTGGCTCAGTCTTCCCTTTGCTCTTCATTTTGGTCCTTGTGGTTGACAACTATTGGAATAACAAAGACCACAGTATATGGCTTGAATGCAAAGGAAAGAAATCATCATGTTGCCTACACCCTAACAATACTGTTTCCAAGATTATCCATGGCTCCACACACTTTGGGAAAGGCATAAAATCATAGAATGGGAGGGGTTGGAAGGAACCTCTGGAGACTGTCAAGTCCAACTCAACTTCCAAAGGAAGATCACCTAGGGTAGGTCACACAAAAACATGTCCTAGCAGGTCTTGAAAGTCTCCAGAGAACGAGACTCCACAACCTCTCAGGGCAGCCTGCTTCAATGCTCCAGCACCATCACACCAAGTAAGTCTTTCTTCATGTTGAGGTGGAACTTCCTGGGATTCCAGTTTGGGTTCACTGCCCCTTGTCCTATCACAGGTCATCATTGAAAAGAGACTGGCCTCATCTTCTCGACATGCCCCCTTCAGATATTCATAAACATCAATAAGATCTCACCTCAGCCTTCTCCTCTCCAGACTAAATAGCCCCAGATCTCTCAGCCTGTCCTCATCAGACAGATGTTCCAGTCCCTCATAGCCTCTCTCTAGTATATCTCTCTTCCTCATAAAGTATTCAATGCCAGAAAGGCATTGGATGAAAAGATTATGAAGAATTCTTAAGACTTCTCAAAGAAGTCAAGTGATCCACTTCAAGAATTTCTTGTTTGGACAACTTATTTTCAAGCAAATTTTCAGAAGAAGAATCAAGATGGTAAAGATTACAGGGCAGTATTAACACTTACAGGACATTTAGCTGTCCTCAAGTCTTTTACAGACCTACTAGCTGATTTAAGAAATGACACTCCTTCAGCTTCCCTACCTGCAAAGTCTAAACAACGACATGACATCCTTCCTTAAAGTGCTGTTGGAACCGTGTTTAATAAGCGCTTCATAAAAGCTATGTATGAGTATTCTTTTTTATTTTTTCTTTCAATTTGAGAGCCACTTCTATTTGAGTGAGATAGATACAATCTCTAAGAACCTCTCAAAATCTCAGAATTTGGTTAATAAAATATAAGAATGACCTGGCTGCGCCACTCCCTATGTCGTCAAGTACCATTTGAAAACGCAACATTAATTCAACATAAACTTGACTAGAAACTCAACTCTTTCTGGTTAATCTGTTTCTTTTCAAGGGGTTTAGCCCTCTTCAAAGTGATGTGATTTGGA
>VWZE01014792.1:58769-75463 GCA_013396675.1 Eubucco bourcierii | reverse complement strand
AAATGAAGTGTATTTGAAAAAAAAAAAAAAAAAAAGAAAAAAAAAAGAGCCTACGATATATGAAAATATTATTTTTGTGCTTAAAGGCAACATTCACCTGCAGTAATCTACTACTGCATTTATATCTCTCTGAAGGTTCACATGAATTCTCAGAAAAATGGAATTTTGTACACTGCTGCTCCATTTCATTGAAGTAAATTCTAATTTCCTTCCCCATTTAATAGATAAGAGGATTGTTATTAAATATATGCATCCTTTCCCACCTCCAACTTCTTTTTCTTCTGTTTTGACCTTTTCATAGTGCCAGAACTGTTTGGGTTGGAAGGGACCTTAAAGATCTAGTTCCAAGCCCCCTGCCATGGCCAGGGACACCTGCCACTCTCCCAGGTTGCTGAAGGCCTCATTCAACCTGGTTTTGAACACTTCCAGTGAAGAGACTTCAACAATCTCCCTGGACAACACATTCCAGTGTCTCATCATCCTCATGTCAAGACTTTCTTCCACTCCAAATATCCCTGTCTTCCAGCTCAAAGCCACTCCCTCTTGACCTATCACTACAAACTCTTGTAAGAAGTTCCTCCCCAACATTTCTGCCCCTTTGAGCACTAGAAGGCTACACTAAGGTGTTCTCGGAGCCTTCTCTCCTCTAGGCCGAACAGTCCCAACTCTCTCATATGACAAAATAATAATGGTCAAAGATTTATACTTGAAGAGTAGGTGAGTGAAGGTGATTAAGGTGCAAAAGTTTTGTGATGAACATATCCATTTTCTGGTATCTCTTTGTTAACAAATGTCTTACTAAAAAACAATGAGCACAGTTTAGTCTGAGGATCAAATAGATTTTCACAGCGCATCCTCTACTCGTAAATTTCCTTATCCTTGTACCATGATTATGGAACAGGATGCCCAGGGAGGAGGTGGAGTCACCATCCCTGAGGTGTTCAAGAAAAGCGTAGACATGGCAGTTGTGTAGACATGGGATATGGTTTAATGGCCACAATGGTGTTAGTTTGATAGTTGGACTCGGTGATCTTAGCAGTCTTTTGCAAAGAGAAGCTTGATTGTTGGACTCAATGGTCTTAGAGTTCTTTTCCAACCAAAACAATTCTATGATTCTATATACAATTCTGCTGGTGAAGAGGTGGTATGACCACTATTCTGTTTATATCATTATCTATTACTTAAAGGGATAGAAAGCCCTAACCAGCCTGTTTACTTGTTGGGATTATATAGCACCTTTAGCATGGAGTGAATCAAAGAAATCCAACACAGAAGAAAATCAAAGAGTGGGCCAAAAGTAATTTTGGAAACAACAAGACTTGCTCTGGGTTAGCCATGGTGGGCAGCTCACCTCCACCCTCAATGGCATGGTGGAGAGAGTCAGGTAAACAAAAACTGCAAAACCTCATGGGTTAAGATAAATACAAAAGCCAAACAAGGAATGAATTAACTTCTCAATTGCTGGTGGGGTAAGGTGAGAAGCAGAGAAGTCTTTGAGTCTGTGTAATAACTTCTCAACAATAACTAGAACATCCTTCTTTTATCAGCACTGATTTGGCCACAAATCCAAAACAACACAATAGGAGCTACAGTGAGGAAAATTAACTCTATCCTAGCCAAAGTCAGTATAAGACTACAGGAATTTTCAAGTAACAAGAGAATCTCATGCTTCTGGGCTTAGCATTCAGCAAGTAAGCAACCTATGGTGAAAATGAGAACCAGAGGCTCCTGTTCATGACGAGAGCCAGAGGAACATGTACAGAAAACAGTGAGGAGAAGTGATAGGCAGGGTGAAGGTCACCTGGCTGTGGACAAGCAGACAGGTAGAAACCTGCCTGTGGACTGAGACAGATGACTTGAAATGCAGAGTGAACCAAGAAAGAGGCACACATGTGGACCCAGAGTGCCAGAGAACAGTAATGTAAATAATGAGATGCTGGAGGAACATCTTGTCAAAATGAGACACAGGAGACTGCTCGACACTGGAGACTGGCAACAGCTTCAAAAAACCTTCCTGGACGGATCCTACCATTTTCTTAATCTTTAAGGATGAGCTGCTCTGCAAATTTTTACAGAGTATCTTTCCTGCAATTTTTGACATATGCAAAAAGCAGACTTCAGGGCCATTTAAGTTTAAAGACTTACTTCTCCAGAGAATGGTGTCAATCTCGTAATGCCTCATTACTCCATTTGTAAAACAAGAATAACATTTATTCTTTCCCTTAAACCACCCTTTGCTCATCCTGTCTACTCAATCTGTAAACTCCCTGTAGCAACTTTTCCTTACTCCTGCATAGCAAAGCTATTTAAAATTGATCTAGTTGGGGATGTTCCTGCTCACTGCAAGGCACTTGGATGAGATGACCCTTGAGGGTCCCTTCCAACCCAATGCATTCGCTGATTCTGTAAAGGGATCCCAATCACTTCAGACCTTTTGCAACATATAAATGGTATAATAATCACAGTTTATATATGGATAATTCTCACAACCCATTTACCCCTCCACAGCTTCAAATATTTTGGTATATTTCTATTGATTTGTTAATTAAAAAAAATGTTTGCAGCATGCAATCATTGTATCCTTCTCCTCAAGGGCTAATATTTCCTTCCAAGGATCTGGCACTGTGTACATAAAGGAGATAGTCAAATAATTTCCCCCAAAACTGTGTTGCAATCCAAGCAGTCTGGCTTGGAACAGGTATCACAGAATCATAGAATAATTTAGGTTGGAAGGAACCTTAAAGATCACCTAGCTCAAACCCTCCTGCCATGGACAGAGACACCTTCCACCAGACGAGGTTGATCAAGGCCCCATCCAACTTGGCCTTGAACACTTCCAGGAAGGGGGCATCCACAATGTCCCTAGACAACCTCTTCCAGTGGCTCACAACCCTCACTGTAAATAATTTCTTACTAATATCCAATCTAAATCTCCCCTCTTCCGGTTTCAAATCATTCCATCTTGTCCTATCACTACAAGCCCTTGTAAAAAATCCTGTACCACTTTCCCAGTTAAAGCAGAGAAAATCAAAAACATTTTTCTAATGATATGACAACAACATGGCTCTGAGGAACATGTGACTGACTGATGGTCTTTTTTTCCCCTGAGGTAGGTCTGTCCCTGCTGCTGTAGGTAAGCAGCAGACTGGGAAGAAGCTACTCATAGATTCATAGATTGCATCAGGTTGGAAGGGTCATCTTGCCCAACCTCCCTGCAGTGAGCAGGGACAACTCCAGCTAGATCAGGCTGCCCAGGGTCACATCAAATCTGACTTTGAATGCCACCAGGGGCCTGAATCACATCCCTGGACAATCTGTATCAATATTTTACCACTCTCACTGTGAAAAACTTCCTCCAAATGCCCAACCAGAATTTACCCTGCTCCAGTTTCAAATCATTGCCCTGCATCCTATCACTACAAGGCCTTCTAAACAGTCCTTTGCCAGCCTCCCTTGTAACTCCCATTCAGATATTGAAATGTAGTTATAAGGCTCCTTTCATTTACTTAGGAATTGCTCTTTCTAATCTAGAAGTGCTGATGTGGCACAATCAGAGGCTGCCACACTGCAGTAAAGGTTTCAAGGTAGAAATTGCCCTGCTGGAACCGAGTCGGTGGATTCATTTTAATGGTTTTGCATACGGTTAGATTAAAAACAGACAGACAAACAAACAACATCATAAAACCATCATTGATTTCCTGCTGACCCTCTCCTCTAAGTCAATAAATGAAAGCTACTCATGTGAAAAGACAAGCAGCATGAGAAGGTCTGCTACTATCATCAAGACTGTAAGGAAAAAACTGATGAGCTGGGCTTGAGACCCTATCTGTCAGAGAACCATATAATGGTTTAGGTTGGAAGGGAACTTAAACATCACTTAGTTTCAACTCCCCTGTCATGGGCAGAGACACCACCCACTAGACCAGGTTGTTCAAGGCCTCAACCAAACTGGTCTTAAACGCCTTCAGGGAGGTGACATCCTAAACCTCCTTGGGTAATTTCTGCTAACAGTCACAAAAGTTTTGTGCATGCACAAAACCCAATGTGCTACCATTGCAAACCAGAGTGAATCTGATACTATCTCTGTATTTCAATTTCTCCTTTTCAGTATTTACTTTGTTGCATTGCTCAGAGAAGTAAGACTTTGAAGGGAACTGAATCCTGCAGTGTGGTGCAGCGAACAGACTGGTACTACTCAACATTAACTCATCAATCTTCAATGCTTGATCTATATTCTTTGGTTCACCCAAGGCAAAAAGAGAAGAAAAGTGCTTCTGAAAAAGGGGTAATGACTATCCTCTAGTTCAAGTCCTAAGTGGGCAGGAAAGGCTCCAATCTGTCTGCTCTTCTGTCCATCTTCCCTATGGAGACCTACCAGTTGCTCCAAATTGCAATGTTTTTTAAGTCACAATGAGACCTAAAACCACTGGGGTGCATCAAGTGCAGGCTCAGATCAGCAAGGATTTGTCCCAAGTCACTTAGTTTTCAATCACTATAAAATTATATTGTCAAGATTTCCACTTGTATAGACTGTCCTATTTGTAATGCAAGACACTGAAGCACATTGAGCACAAGTGGCAAAAAGCAGCTCTTAAAAAGACATTTATTTTTCTAAATTCACCTTTTCTCTTCTCTTTCTCCTGCTTTTCCTTTCAGATTTTTATTCTTGAACCTGGTTCATCTTGTCATTAAGTCCTTACATACTTTCTTCTTTATAATAGCTAAAGATCATGCCGAGGTTAAATGGGACTAGAGGACATGGAGCTGTTCATGTGGGTCCAGAGGAGAGCCATGAAGATGACCAGAAAGTTGGAGCACCTCTCCTACAAAGATGGGCTGGAAGAGTTGGGGCTGGTCAGCCTGGAGAAGAGAAGACTACAAGGAGACCTTATAGCAGCACCACATCCACATGTCTTTTAAACACCCTCAGGGATGCTGACTTCATCACCTCCCTGAGTTTCCTGTTCTAATGCCTGAGATCACTTTCTATTAAAAAAAGTATTTCCTAATATCCAACCTGAAGATCCCCTGTTACAGAGTGGTTTTAGTTCTGGGGCTGAGGATGGAAACTCTGGAACTCTGAGTTTTGTCCTTAGAGCTCAGTGGCAGTTTTATTTCAATAGATCTGTGAAAAATCACAGAATCATAGAATTGTTTTGGTCGGAAAAGACCTCCAAGATCATTGAGTCCAGCCATCAACCCAACACCACCATGGCCATTAAACCATGTCACAAAGTGCCATGGCCACACATTTCTTGAACAGTTCCAGGGATGGTGACTCCCTCACCTCCTTGGGCAACCCATTCCAATGCTTGACCACTCTCGGAGCAAAGAAATTCCTTCTAACAGCCAATCTAAACCTCCCCTGGCACTATTTTAGGCCATTTCCTCTCATTCTAGCACCTTCTACCTGGAGAAGAGACTAACACTGTTCAGACTCTAGGGTTCAGTATCTTCTCTAACCTCATGTTTGGCATTGTTCTCACAAGTAGTTGGATTCCTCAAATGAAAGGCAGGACAAATGCGAGCAATTTGAGTACCTACCTTACAAAAGTGCCATGATTTGAGGTTTAATCAGTGTAAAGCCCACAAGAAAAAATTTCTCAGTATCAGCATTCTGATTACACCAGAATAAGCAGACTTCTCAAATCAAAGATATCAGAAAGAAACCACAGTTGGTGAAGAATTCCAAAATTTTTACTTAAACCAGGCATGGACTCTTTAAAAAGGAATTTAAAATTTATTTTGAATACTGTGATACTTAACTGATCTTTTATTGTTGATCCAGGAGGTATAGTCATGTCCACTGCTCTTCTCTATAACTGTTCTATCCAAGAAAGGGCATTCCACGAGCAAGGACCCCACTTCTTGATACCTCCAGACCCCTAGTTGCACAATTTCACATTTCAAGAAGCTGCTATGCCACTCCTAATGCTGTTCCATCTCTAGCTCCTACATCAGCTCATCTGATGTCATGTAATTCCTAAATGATTATGAATTGCTTCCTGACAGACAGCACAGTAGCAGAGATAAAAAGGAGGATGCTGACCAGAAAGGGTCTCCAGTCTCCAGAGCCTGTTGCTCTGCCAGGATGCTGTCTATACTTGTACTGGCAGCAGGAGAAGAACCAGGCAGCAGAGGCCCAGATTTGGTAGCTAGCCCAGACTATGCCAGAGGTGACCTTGCAAGAATCAAGTTGACCTTGTAAGGCCAATGAAGCTGATGAACAGTCTTGACAAAAAGTCCTATGAGGAACAGTTGAGGGAGCTGGGGTTGTTTGGAGAAGAGGGGGCTAAGGGGAGACCTTTATTGCTCTCTACAACTCCCTGAAAGCAGGTTGTACTGATGTGGGGGTTGGCCCCCTCTCCCTAGTATCAGGTGATAGAACAAGAGGAAATGGTCTGAAATTGTGCCAGGGGAGGTTTAAGTAGGATCTTGGGAAAATTTTCTTTCCTGCATGAGTGGTCAGGCATTGGAACAGGCTGCCCAGGGAGGCAGCAGAGATACCATTCCTGGAGGTGTTCAAGAAATGTGTGGTCATAGCACTTTGGGACATAGTTTAATGGCCATGGCGATGTTAGGTTGATGGTTGGACTCAATATTCTTAGAGGTCTTTACCAACCAAAACAATTATATGATTCTATTTCTTGTCAAGGATGTTCTGAGTAAGGGGAACTAATCTGTTCCTGGAGTATTGAGGTGTCCTGCTACAGTCAAGTACCATCAAGGACTATAAAGTACAAAAACCCAAAGACTTTGGTCTTACAGATGCTGACAAAAGGGCAAACCAAATACTGTAATTATTTTAGCAGCGTCAATAACCTCGTTCTTTGTATTACAGCTCTGCTGCATCTCCAATACATTACCAGTGCTACTCTACAGTTGGCCATTGTGTACGCTGCTGGATTCTCATACACAAACAATTCTTTGCCCACAAAAGCAGCATTCTTCATGAAAAATGAAGAGTCCTGAAATCTGAAAACTGCTTACTGCCTCAAATTGATTGTAAAAAAAGGCAGAGAAAAGGCAATTTGTGCCTTTACACAGAAAATTAGGTGGCCAGCAAAGTTGATATATACTAGTCCAAACCAAAGGACTGTGGTGATTTTGTTCTTTAATGCATTTCTCAATTAACCTGTCAAGTCATTGTGGTTCTCATATTTTTTGTGTACATAAGACCTGCTTCTAGTCTAACATTTTTCTTATTTTCTCTCTCTCTTTTTTTTTTTTTTTTTTAAAGCAAACCACAAAGTTTTAAAGACCATAACCACCATCTATTCTTCAAACTTAAAGATTGGACCAGATGATCCATGGAGGGCCTTCCAACTCAGCGTTCTGTGACTGTGATTCCTTCCTCCCATCTTTCACTCATAGTTGATGAAAATTTTGTCTCAGTTGAAAGTATTTTGTACATAATGCATGCATAACACTCATGAATGTTTGTACAATACTCATCTTTTAGTTAAATTATGTAAGAAACAGGTGCACTGGACATGGATAATAGGAAAATAAATTTGTTTCAGGAGCCTAATTGCTATGCTGATGACCATAATAACAATACTAGCAGACACTGCAGGGTTTGGGTTTTTTTTTTAAGTAGGATCATTTTTTGAGTGAAAAAATACTGGAAATACATATTCTGGGTATTCTTACACTGCAAATTTATGGGGTTTTGTTATTTGTTCTAAATATTCTCATTACTTGGATCAAAAACAGTCACATTTGCAGATAGATGCAGAAGCTCCTAATAGCCTGAACAGGGTTTCTTTCACGCTTAATCCTTGGTGTTAGTGTTGCAATGTCTATCGATACAAATGAGAAAACTGGATACCCAGGTAAATAACTTCTGAGTGAACACCTTGAACTTAACTGTCTACAGCTAAACTAACAGAACCAACATACAGAAATAAAAGGTTGGAGTGTTCAAAAGTTGCCTCATAATTCAAGGGCAGTTGCAATGGCAGAAGGCTTCCATTTCTGACTGCCGAGCCAAAAATGCACATACAGTTTCATGACATAATATGAATCCTCTAAGTCTAAAGTTTATTCACTCACTGTTAACAACAGATTAAACTACCAGGACTGTTGAGCAGTGCCCTATTCAACAGTATTCTCTTCTACTCTTGATGGAAATTTGCTTCCAAAGTAACTGTTTTATGCATCTGTTGTAAATGGGGAATGATATTTCAGTTTAACAAAAACTCTGTTATGATGCACAACCATAATTAACGGATTACACTTTTAATCCACTTTGTCACATAAATAGAAAATGTATGGTCTGATAGGATTAAGCACTTATCAAAGATTCTTTTTTTATGATTATTGCTTTTCAAACACAGTTATTTTCTACAGTTTGGTGGTTGGTTGTTTTTTTTTGGTTGGTTGGGTTTTTTGGTTGGTTTGGGTTTTTTGTTTTGTTTTGATTTTTTTTTTTTTTTGTACTATTAAGTGTTTTAACGTCCTCAAAACAAATGTGTAGTTTGGACTTTAAAGCCAGCCAGTTGTTGCTTTCCCAACAGGTCAGTGACTCACTCATACTCCCATTAACTTCAGTGCAAAAAGGAGCATGCCCCAAGAAAAACCAAAACAATTCATATTCTGTCAAGCCAATAGACATTAAAAGAATTAATTATAAATCTCAGAATTGATGACAGTTGAAATTACATAGCACATAAAGATATCTTTAATAATTATCTTGACAATTTCTAATCACATATTCCTGCAAAGCTATCAAAACAGTGGAGTAATCTGAGCTTGAGATGTTTCCTATTAACTCAAAATTCAAAGAGCTTCCAAGCGAAAGGTAGAAACAGCTTTGGAGGCAAATGATAAAGGAGTAAGGGGAATCCTAAACAAATCACACTTCTGATTTAAGTATTATGTCCCTAATATAATCTTTTGCATTTCTCCTATTTCATGGAGACTTGAAACAGCACAATCAGTATTGATCTGAGAGAAAAACAGCCATCAAATAATTTTCCTGAATACTATTTTAAGCATAAATGGTAAAATATAGTCTGTGTGAAGAGCGGCTTGACAGCAGTCTTGAGGACAAGGACTTGAGGGTGTCAGTTAAAAACTCAGCATGAACTATCAATGGTCACTGGCACCCCAAAAGGCAACCATGTCCCAGGCTGCATCAAAAAAAAATGTGATCAGCAGTGAGGTTTGAACTAGATGATCCCCAAGGTCCCTTCCAACTGAAACCACTCTGTGAATCTATGAAAATGACTATGTCTAGCCTGACTGAAATGTATGGCTCACCAGCACATTCTAGGCTTTGCACACCACTGGAAACTATTTGCAACATGCACAACATGCTCGTCTCTTTACTCGTGACAGAAAATATATATTACTCATTATTTTGATGTAAATGAGGGAACAGTTAATCATCTGCTTTAAAAACAAGATGCTTGGGCATTACTTAACTTACTAAACCAGCAAATCTTGTATTTGTAGCCATACACATTAATCTTGCTTTTGTCCTATTTAAAACAAACCACACACTAAAAGCACCAGACCTTAAACCAGAATTCAACTCGTTTCATATACAAAACTCTGCCATGTTTGATTGTGTTCACATAATTTATAGAGTTTGACATTTCTATCTTTCCTCCCAGCTACAACCCTACCGGCTTCAACAGCCTTCCCCATATCAATAAAGAAGGCAGGATTAGGCCCTTAATTTATTATGGAGCTCAAGCTGTTGCAAAACCAGCACATACTATTAAAAGCACTACTAGTTAAACAACACAGTAGGAATAGAACTTTGAGCTGCAGCTTCTCAATGCACTTCTTGCCTCTCAAGATTTTGAGGGAGTCTCTAGGCTCTACAGAAAAAAAAACCAAACCCAAATATTCCTGCTAACGAGTACGCTACTGCTTTTAAACATGAGAGAAAATCCCACACACACCACGGAATGGAAAATATTCATCAGCCTCAACACGAAGACAAAAAGATCACTGATCTTAAAAGCAGCATTTTTTAGGAACCTGCTCAGTAATATGAACAGAGAGAGTAAAGCTGCTGAGAAAACAAAGACTGACAGAGCACTGCTGAACAGTAAAGCTTAGAAAGTAAAATATTTTAAAAATTAATTTCATTGTATGGCTTACACTGTAAGAAAGATAACAACAATAACAACAACAGTAACAGCAACATGGGAGAGTTAGAGAATGTTCTGAACTCAAAACAATGCCTTAAAGTTCTAAAAGTGAAATACAATGCTTCAGACTTAAAGGGCTAAAAGTGAAATATCCTGCTTTAGACTTGAAGTTCTAAAAGCAAAATCTCCTTTATCTGCAATTCACAGAAAATTAACTGGAGTACACAAGGGAAAAAACACACAAGATGTGTTATTCTGAAGCTACTGTGTATCATGGTGATGTTTAACCGATGTTAGTCATCATGAAAATTACTTGAGAATAGCAAATATATTTGCAGAACTGACTGTCTTTGATTTCCAGGAGGTTTGGGATAGTTCCACCTAATAGTTCATGAAGCCAGGCTTGATGGGGTTCTGGGAAACCTGATATAGTTGGGGATGTCCCTGCTGACTGAAGGATCCCTTCCAACTCAGTGCATTCTATGATTCTATGACAGGGTCACAGGGTGAAGTTAAAGAAAGCAGTTGACACTTTGGATTTCACTACTAGAAAAGTCCCTCTACAGAGACCACATGATGTGCATTATTCATACTTCTAAATATTGAGCGTTAGGCTTAATTCATATGACAATATGATGGTCACCCCACACTGTTAACTGAGGAACTTGCTCTGTGAGCTCAGGGTGCTCACTTCCCTCTCAGAATCAGCATTGCTCACTCTGACGAGTACAGGAGAGGAAAGCACTTCATGAATCACAGTTGTCTCATGAAGGGAAGTCCCTGGAGGTGTTCAAGAAATATGTAGACATAGCATCTTGGAATCTGGTTTAATGGCACTGGTGGTCTTAGGCTGATGGTTGGACTCAATGACCTTAACAGTCTTTTCCAATCAATTCTGTGGTTCTATGAAGGCACTGTTTCTGGGTGGCATTCCTTTGGCAAAAAATCTAATTGACCTTTAGGGCAGCCAATTTCTCCAAGTGCTCTTCAACACATTTCTTTGTGAAACAAAAAACACTGCAAGCTTTCACTTCCCTTTACCAAACTTCTGCTAATTAAATCAGATTTTTTTCTTTTTTTTTTTTTTTTTGCTTGTGGGGGTAACACAGGAGAGACCATGAGTCTAGAGGTCCCTTTCAACACCTACCATTCTATGATTTTATGATTTACAGAATTGTTTGAGTTGGATAAGGCCTCTAAGACCCTCGAGTCCGAAATTTAGCACTGCCACGGCCGTTAAAGCATGTCCCAAAGTGCCATATCCACAAGTTTCTTGAACACCTCCAGAGATGGAATTGGATGCAACCACTGAAATCAATGCCTGACCGACCACTCTTTCAGTGAAGATATTGTTTACGGTTCTAAACACACAACTGATCTGGCACTGTCATGATTAATCCTTTTAATTACAGTAATTGTTTTAAGTTTTTTATGTGCAACACTAGAAATCAGCAGGAGTCCAGCAGGCAGACACAGCGAAGAAATCCACGCCCCGAGATTATAGATACCGAGGATGAGTTGGGAAGGGGAGGTCCCCTTGCTCCACCGCCCAGACCTCTTTCCCCGGCCCCTCGACGTAGCCCAACCAGACCTGGGGCAGGCGGGGGTGGGCTGCGTCTCCGACAGCAAGAACGGCAGCAGCGCAGCGAAGAGGCAGCGAAGAGGCGTCACGGGGCCGCCCGGGGGCCTTCCCCGCCCGTGCGAGCGGGACGGCGAAGGCGGAGGCACAGGCACGGAGTTGTGGGGGGGGCCGGGCCAGCGCCGCTGCTGCTCGCTGCCGTCGCTACTCGCCGCCCGGCTCCGCCTCTCACGCCCCAGCTCCCAGTCCTGGAGCGCCGCTCGGCTGCAGAAGGAAGCCGCCACCTGCTCTGGTGCGGAGTCGCTCCTCGCTGCGCGCCGAAAAGGGAGAGCAGCCGCCCCGCTGCCCGTGCCCGGGACGTTACCGCTGCTCCCGCTGCCGGGGGAAAACTGCGGCCGCCTCCCGGCCTCGGAAGGGAGAGAAATCACAGCCCCTCTCCGCTGCGAGACGGAAGAGCCTCTGCAGGCGCGCCGCTCCGCCGCTGCCTCCCGGTCCCGCCGCGGGCAGGCGGGATGATGGAGCCCCCCGCCGCCTGCGCCTCCTGCCGCCGCCACCCGCTGCCACCGCTGCTCTGCCTCCTGCTCGCAGCCCTCTGCCTGCGGCCAGGTAAGCGCCCGCCCGCGGCGAGAAGCGACCGCGCCGTCCCGACCACGCCGAACTTGGTGGAGGGGAGGCCGTGGACCGCAGGTGGCGGTACCCGCCCGCTTTGCCTTCACCAGAGCGCCCCGGAACCTACCGCGGGTTTACGCGCCGGGCGTCTCTCCCGGCCGTTGGTGCCCTTCGCATCCCGTTCCGTCGGCCAGCGGCGGTCCGAGCTGGTGCCAGTTCTCCCGAGGGAAAGCACGAGCTGCCCGAGGCTGAGAGGCGGCGGTGTTTGCGCCTTTTCCCATGGGAGTCGGCGGTGGGGTCCCCGTGGGGCGTTGTCAGTGAGCAGCGGGCGCTGCCCCCGCGGGAGGGCAACCGAGGCTCGGCGCTTCCATTTCACTTCAAGGCTGAGCGGCACGTCCCTGCAGCCAGCCGCCTCCAACTTTGGCCGTTCACCGCATTCGGTGCACTGCATACGAACTGCAGGAGCCGGGCGAGGGCCGGTGGGTGCCCGGGGAGCGTCGTCGAGCACGACCCCGCCCGGCCGGCAGCCGAAGTGCGAACAGTGGCGGTCCCCCGGGCGTGGCGGCAGCGCTGCCGGGGATTGAGGAGGGTGCTCCGCGGCTCGGGATCGAGTGGGGAACTTCCATCTCCCCGCCCCCGCCGCTTTCGAGGCGTCGGGGAAGTGGGAAGGCACCGGGAGTGCTAAATACCCTTAATTGTTGCGGGAGTCTTTTGGCCGTGAGGCATTTGTAGGTTTATATTTTGTAAATATTGAGCGTGAAAGTGAAGTCTAGGGGAAAAGCTGTGAAGTGAAGGAGTTGTGCATTCGCTGCGGTGGAGGATGATTCCTGTAGAAAGAGCGTCAGCCTGTGGTAGCATCTTGTATTGCTTTAAGAAATGGCTTTGCCTTTCTGTGCCTGCTTTTTGCGAGAGCGAAAGGTTTGCAGAAGTGGTAGAGTTGGCGAGGTTCTTTATTCCTGGCCTCTGCTTCCTTGTTATGTGCTCTTCAGTTAACCATTTACAGGCAGTAATGTAAGATAAGAACAGGCCTTTTTCACTTCATCTATTTCTGTTTATTTTGTGCAAGCACTGATTGAGTAGAAACGGAGCTGTAGCAGTAAGGTAAGGCTCCAAACAGAACTAAAACCGGTTTGATTTTTTGTTAGAGCACTGCGAAAGCTTCCAAAATTAATAAAAACCTGTTTTGATTTCAGTTAGAAGAATGAAAAAAAAGTCAAAAAACTCAAACCTCCAAGTAGAAGCAAAAGCTATTTTGATGTCAGCTAGAAGAATAAAAAACCTCCAAACAGAACCAAAATAAATTCTGGTTGCAGTTAAAATGGTAAAATTGCTCCAAGGAGAACCAAAATAAACGCTGGTTTCAGTTAGCACGGTTAAAAAAACTCCAAGCAAATGCAAAAGGAATATCGGAACCTTAAGCAATATGTTAGGCTTTTGTTTTGGCAAATGCAGTGGATGATCACCGTAGGACATGAAAAATACCAGTCTCGGCAGCAGAGTTTACAGAGAACACAGATTTCTGTGGTGTAAAGTCTTCAGGAAAGATGGCTCGTTTAATGAAATCTTCGTGACATGTGGATTATCTAGAGAAAGAAGCACCTCAGCTTCTGAGAAACCAGAATAGGCCCCTGTGGAGACATTTATCCTAGTCAATACGAAATGATCTTGCTGATTGTGTGACATTTTCCCACTGGAAGAAACATGAAGTCATAAAATATTTTATCCTCAAAGATTGTGTTGATGGAGGTGTATAAAACTATGAGATTTGATCACCTATGATCTCAGTACGTTGGAGGTAAAACCAGTTACTGAGTTCTCTCTGCTTTTCATTTCTTGCTTGCCGCCTTAAGGAGAAGCTCAGGCTGTATAAGCAAGTATGAGGAGAAACCAACCCTACTTCAGCTTGGAAACTTTCCCTGCAGTACAAAAAGTGCCTGGAAAGCCTAACATAAAGTTTAAACCTCTAGTTCTGTTTGTTCTGAGAAGTGTTAAAGTATACTTAAATGCAGAAATACATATTTTTAGGTATTATTTTTAGTCATATTAATCTCTTTGTATTATGATAGTAAAGAGCAAAGAATGTGAAGTCTATGTCAGCTATTTTAGATAATAGTTTGTTGTCATCTACAACCAGGTTTACGTTTGGAAAGCAATAGAGCAGCTATCAAAAGCTGCTTAGAAGTTACAAGAAGTTAGCAATTAGAAGTTATATATATTTACATATATGTATGCATGTAAAGATGTATGTAGGCATATAAAGATACATATATTTTTATATATTTTTATATTTATTTATTTGTGCATCGAGAGAGAGAAAGATATACAAGATCTCTCTGACAGTATTCAAACTGGTTAGGGATTGCGATGAGAAATGTAGAGGTTCTTTCGTCGTGAAATAAACTATCTGGGAACATACCCATTTAAAAAAAAAAAAAAGATAAGCTGGGGAGTCTAAGTCCATGTTTGGTACTAGCAGACTAACTTTAGATCCATCTAAAAGAGAACACCAGTTAAAATTTCATGCTTTTCTTGAACCAGTGGCTGTGTGTGAAAAGAAAGTCAGCTAACCATGACCTTTGTAAAGGTTCCTTTCTTACCCCTCTAACTTTTTGATGATTTATAACTAGAAAGCTCAGAGTCTCTCGTAGTGTGTTTTATTACTAACGATTTGTTACATACTGTGGAAGGGGAGTGGGACTGTAATGTGCAGTTTTCTCATTTGCATGAAACTGTGTTCGCACTCCTGCCTATTGTTTTTTGTAGTTTTTTTTTTTTTCCCCTGGTTTGTCTGGTGCGATGCTGGTGTAGGGCAACTGGTTTTCTGTGTTAAGATCTAAAATTAATGTGGGTTTTCTGAAACTGAAGGCAGGAAACCTTTACACCGTGTATGGATGTTTCATTTTACTCTGTGCTTATGGTTCAATAGGTAGCAAAATCACTCATTTTTTAAGTGACCTGTAAGTTATTAAACTCTGGTTTGGTGGTTTGTTTGTTTTTTGTGTGTGTGAATATATTAGAAAAGTCTCTCAAATAGTTTTTTTTCTTCTTGTGCTGTCTGCTCTTCTGCTGAGTTTCTCATAAGGCAGTGGGCAACAACAGAAATCATTCCAGTCTGTGAATCTGTTGAAATTTCAACACATTGATTTTTACCGAAGAAGATATATGTTGTTATGTTCATAAAATAAATATCTCTGGCCTAAGCCATATTTAATCCCAAAATATCTTATTTCCTCTTCCCCTTCCTAAAGTACCATCCATTCTCCTTCTTTATAATAACCAAGGATGCTAATACGCAGTCCCAGGGTAAACAATTTTAAATTCTTTGTAGTAGAAGTTAAGCTTTTTTTCTTACTTCCAGCAGGAAATATTGGGGAACAAAATCTCTAAATATTTATGCAAGATGAAACACGAAGGGGAAAATGAAGCAAGCAGCATTAAGTGGTTTATGTAATGCAAATTACAGAATCACAGAATGCATCGAGTTGAAAGGGACCTTCAAAGGTCATCTTGTGCAACCGCCCTGTAGTGAACAGGGACACCTCCGACTAGATCAGGCTGCTCAGGACTCCATCAAGTTTGACCACGAGTGTCTCCAGGGAGGAGGCCTCAACCATCTCTCTGGGCAACCTATTCCAGTATTTCACCACTATCATTGTGAGGAGCTTCCTCCTGATGTCCAACGTAAGTCTACCATGCTCGGATTTCAAACCATTCCCCCTCCTCATATCACTGTAACTCTTTCAAACTGCCCTCTTAGGATAGGTGGTGCAGTTCTCTGATCATCTTTGTGGCCCTCCTCTGGACCTGCCCTATCAGGTCCATGTCCTTCTTGTGTCGGGGGCCGTAGTGCTGGGTCAGGAAAACCCTATTTTTTCTGTTTTCTTACTGATATCCTAGTTCTGTAGTGTCATTTACAACCTTATACTAAATGTTCGCTGCAGAGTTCCATAAGGTCATGTCTGCCACAGAATGATGCAGAAAGACCTCACAAAACCTATTGCTGTTGTAGTGGCAAAGCTCTAATGTGTTGGCTGGGCACCCCACCCCACCCCCCACCCCACCATAACCTTTTCTTAAGTTTCTACCACAGGGACTTTATGGATGGTAGTTTTTTTGTCAAGGTGGTTTTGGACTGGTTGAGCAAATCAAAAGAATAGGAAACTGATTATGGAGGAGTCAGACCTACCTATATATACTTTGAGCTTATTAACAGTTCAGTGACTGAATGTGCTAATTTTGTAGGAGCTATAATTTGCGTAATTGGATTTCCCAACACCAGGTGATCAATACTCAGTTTGCCCTATTTGTGACCTGCACTACACAGCCATAATCATGATGGCTACTGATAAGCTGGCTCAGGGTACAGTCTGCAGTGCTTTTGTAATGCTGCTGCTTTTTTT
>VWZE01014792.1:32386-57082 GCA_013396675.1 Eubucco bourcierii | reverse complement strand
TCTGTAGTTTCCAGGGTCATTCTTTTTACCCTTCTTGAAGATGGGTGTTATGTTTGCCCTTCTCCAGTCAGCAGGAACTTCACCAGTCTGCCATGACTTTTCAAATATGATGCACAGTGGTTTGGCAACTTCATCTGCCAGTTCCCTCAGGACCCGTGGGTGGATCTCATCAGGCCCCATGGACTTGTGCACATTCAGGTTTCTTAGGAGCTCATAGACATCATCTTCTACTATAGTAGGTAGATTTGCCTGCTCCCAGTCCTCACTTTCACCCTCTGCAACTTGGACATTGTGGTTGGAGCCCTTGCTGTTAAAGACTGAGGCAAAGAAGTCATTGAGCACCTCAGCCTTGTCCATGTCCTTTGTCAGCAGCTCTCCATTTTCCTTCTGTAAGGGTCCCACATTGTCCCTAGTTCTCCTCTTCTCACTAATATACCTGTAGAAGATACCCAACTCCCTCAGGCTGTCCCTACAGGGGAGGTGCTCCAGCCTTCTGATCATCTTCATGACCTCCTCTGGACCCTCTTGATGTCATTCTTGTTTTAGGGGACTCAAACCTGGATGCAGTTCTCCAGGTGGGAGTACTTTAGCTTCTCAGTTCAGTGCTACTTAAGATTTCTCTGGAGTGGCTAGTGTACAGCTTTCCCCTCTGATAATAACTTTTTTATTAGAAAAGGCGTGTAAACCTCAAGGCCACTCTTGTAGAGAATTGAAGACCTGTTGCAGCGTGCTGGTTTCTCTCAAGTTCCTTTGCTTTCAGGAAAAAATGGTTACGCTTCCATGCACCAGTGCTTGTATGAGAGACTCTTCAAGAACTGCAAATGCTGTAGGGTGATAATTAAAATTTGACTTGAGCAGAACGTGATTTTTCTAGGAAAAAAAATGAATATTAACAATTCCCCTCGATTGGAAATTGTTGAGTGTTATCTTCCCTGAAGATAAGGCTTTGACCTACATGTTCTTTATCTTGGTATCTTTTCTTTAATAAGGACAGGATGAATATTAAAAGAGGCTGCACATTCCTGTCTTTAAAATATGCTTGAAAATGAATCTCATCTTTTAGAGAGGAGATTGGAGTACAACTGGTATGCTGGCAGTTCACTACTGAAAGCAGTCAGATCAAGTTTCTTCCTTTCCTCTCCCCCCCCACCTTTTGTCTTCTGAGTTTGTTTTGTTTTTCTGCTTTCCCAATGTTTTATTGAAGATGGCTTGAATCGCAGTTGATCCTACACCAGTGGATAATAATCTGCTACTCTGAAGAGGCAGCACTTTTGAGCAGTATCTGCCTAGTTTTAAGATTAAATTGTTTTTCTTATCATGCATATAGGTCTCCAGAAAGGCAAATAAATATTTACTTATTAAAACAACCACTGCTTCTACTGAACTGGCATTTTTTGTTGTTGATAAGAAATATGCCTCTCTGGGAGGTAAGAAAAAAAAGAAAAAAGGGACAAAGTGATAAAACATTGGAGAGAGTGCCTGCAGCGTCAGGGTATGAATTTTAGAGGTTATCAGGGGTTAGAACAGTTCTGTAAGGTTTGGTTAAAAAGCATTTGAAGTACTTTCAATAGCCATGGAAATACTAAGCTGCTTCCTTGATAACAGGGGGAAAAGCGCATTTGGTGATTTAATGAGTGTTTCAGCAGTCTGTATGTTTGTATCATCTGTTTGCAATTAAGTTGTACTCTGTACAGTTAACTCTTTATTGTAAAAACTCTTCAGATGCTTGGTCTGCGTTCGTGTGTTCTGGTTTTGTGCTTTATAGCCTCATCTGTGACATCTCCTGGCACCCTTAAAGCTGGGTGTTGGTCACACAATCACAGAGTGGTAGGGGTTGGAAAGGACCTTTGAAGATCGTCAAGTCCAACTCTCCTGCCAAGGCAAGGTCATCTAAAGCAGATCACAAAGAAACATGTCCCGGTGGGCCTTGAAAGTCTCTAGAGGTAGATACTCCACCACCTCTTTGGGCAACCTGTTTCAGTGCTCTGCCACACTCCAAGTAAAGAAGATCATTCTCGTTTAGATGGGATTTCTTACATTCCAATTTATGTCCATTACTTCTTGTCCTATCACTGGGACCCACTGAGAAGAATCTGGCCCTATATTCCTGATGCACACGTCTTAAATATTTGTAAATGTTCATAAGAAATACCCTCAGTTTCTTCTCCAAGATTAAACAGCCCCAACTCTTCCAGCCTTTTCTCATCTGATAAATGTTCCAGCCCCTTGCAGTTTTCCTCCTGATGGAAAGCACTCAGACAGCATACTTTAAACTTCTCAGGTCTCATGGACACTTGAAGTCCCCAGGGCTGAAGCCCTGGCAATGTGGGTGACATTTTCTGTGTTAGAAACTCTCTGTGGTGGGTGTCCCATTCTCCTGGTTATCTCTTTCATAGAGTGTATATCTGATGGGTGCATCCTAACCATCTGGACTGGAAAGTTTTGTGTGTTTTTTTTTTTTTCTTTCCTAACAGCTTTGATTCTGTCCACAGTCGGCGTATTTCAAACTTGAAGAGATATCGGCAGCTAATTCAATAGAGGGAGCTCCACTACCTTCCTGTTAGAAGCAGCACGTCTCTGCTTTTCCTAGACCTTTGACTTCAGCTTGAAAGTTACATTAAAAATCTTTGTTTCTTCACAGTGTTTTGTGGTGCCAGACTTTGTTTCTGAAAGCATCTTACTTTCATCACAGGCTTCCGGTTGCATGAAGGAGAAGGACAAATCCAAATCACATAACGGGCAAACTCAAAAAGATGACACGGAGACACTTGTCTTTTCCGGCAAGGCATTGTGTGTGTTTTAAATGGATACGTTACAGAATTGGGTTTTCAAATGACCTGCCTTTTCTGGGGGGCACTTCATGGAGAAACTAAAAAGAATTATAATAAAAAAGAGATGACTTTTTAAAGATGAAATGGGCCAAGAGTGATGAAATTGGGTACAAACAGGATAGGCTGTCGAGGTGAGAGGAAGCTAGAACACTTTCAGTAAGATGTGTTGAGTTGGAACTTACTGAAAGAATCCTTTGTTAAATAAAGTTCTTCTAGGATCATAAAAGAAAAATGGAATATCTGTGCTGTTCTACCAGCAGTCTGCATTCTCAGCTATGCAAAAGAAAGGCAGCTTTGCTATCTGCTGCTGTGATTTTTAACCATGTCTCTAATACAAAACTAAGTGCATGCAGAAAGCTGATAACTCTTCTGCAAACCTAGAACTTTGTCTTTTTATCAAATCTTCTATTTTAAAAAATGTTTCTCATCAGAGTATTTTGAAACTAATAATGAAGGCCCTTCCAAAAACAACAAAAAAAAATCCTTTAATCAAATTGCCTCCAAATAAACTAATAATGAACTCACCATTATTCTTTAATCAGGTGAATCCTGCAGAAATGCCTTTTGACACTGCAGAAGTTGCATGGGTTTTTTTCACAGAATCACAGTATGGTGGGGTTTGGAAAGGACTTCTGGAGATCATTTAGTCCAACTTTCTTGATAAGGCAGGTTTACTTAGTTGAGGTTGCACAGAATCACAGTGTCCAGATGGGTTTGAAAAATCTCTAGATAAGGAGACTCTACAACCTCTCTGGGCAGCCTGGTCCAGGGCTCCATCACCCTCAAAGTGAAGAATTTTTCCTTATGTTTAGAAAGATTCTCAGCCTTGCTGCTGTCAAGGAGATGACCTCAGGCATGTTATTTTCCTGCTCTGTTTCTGAATTTCTCAGTGTATGCAATGGAGAAGAATAGATTTACTTCTCCTTTGTCTCTCTACCAACACACCCCCTTGCTCCACAAGATTCCACTCGAATCTAGCTCACCAGTGAACACCATAAAGATAATAACTTAGGACAGTTTTGCTGTTTGCTGTACTGAAGTCAAAACCTACTGCTCCAATTCTAGACCTGATATGGGCCTTCTGTTCTTGAGGGCTCCACCATGTTGTCCAGCTGCATGTGCTGGTCTCATAAGCGACATTCCTTTCTCTTGTGAGCTTTACTCCCTCCTCAAAATGCTTTAGGACAAGCTGTTGAGGAATGCTTGGAACCATAGAACCATTGATAGTAGCCTTCCAGTATCTGAAGGGGGCCTACAGGAAGGCTGGGGTGGGATTATTTACAAGGTCCTGCAACGACAGGACAAGGGGCAATGGGTTTAAACTAGCAGAGGGGAGATTTAGACTGGATGTTAGGAGGAAGTTCTTTGGTGTGAGGGTGGTGAGGCACTGGCACAGGTTGCCCAGGGAGGTCGTGGATGCTCCCTCCCTGGATGTGTTCAAGGCCAGATTGGATGAGGCCTTGAGTGAGCTGTGCTAGTGGGAGGTGTCCCTGCCTATGGCAGGGGGTTGGAACTAGATGATCCTTGAGGTCCCTTCCAACCTTACCATTCTATGATTCTATGATTGAGGTTGTAAGAGACCTTTGAGATCATCAAATCCAACTACTTGCCTCAAGCTCACAGTCCCACCACTACTGCTAAGCCACTACCACTAAACCATGTCCCTATGCACCACATCCACCTATCTTTGAAATCCCTTCAGGAATGGTGAAGTCACCATCTGCCTCAGCAACCTGTTTCCTAAGCTTTCAGTTTACCTAGAGAAAATAACCATACTTACAAGATAGCAAAATAGATGTAGCTTGTATGCAGCTAAATGTGGCATTTTATATGATGTGTTTAAAGCTTTTGTTGGTTTTGCTTGCGTTTTATTTTTCTAATGGGAGCTTTTGAGTTTTCTTTAGGAAGCAGAAAACTTATTCTTCAGAAACTGTGAGCTGAGTGAGTTTATCATGCTGGCCAGGAAGAATTACTGAGGCTTCTATTTTAGAAAGAGAAGAGGGCTGGTGCAGTTTATCTGCAGGGTGAAATAGTAAATGCTCACATAAAGCTGTGGAACTGGGTATCTTACTAAGAATGCTTGATTTGAGCTGGGCTTAAAAATGTATGGTTGATTCCAAGTGTGAGTTTTTAACACATGGGGTTTTTAACTTCTTTTTTTTTTTTTTTAGCCTACTGTTATATTCATAGAACCACAGAATAGTTGTGGTTGGAAGAGACCTCCGGAGGTCTAGTCCAAGCCCTGCTGCTCAAGCAGGATGACCTAAAGCCAGTTGCACAGAACTGTATCCAGTTGGAATGTTTCCAAGAATGGAGGCCCTACAACCTCTCTGGCAACCTAGTCTGGTGTTTGATCATCCTGACAGTTTTAAAAAAAAAAAAAAAAAAAGGTTTTCATTATGTTTAAATGGAGCTTCTTGTATATTAATTTGGTCTATTGCTTTCTGTTCTTTCACCATCCTCACCACTGAGAAGAATCTGAATCTGCCTGTTCTACACACGTCAAGCAGCTATTTAATACCTTTTACAAGGACTTGTGATAGGATGTAAGGGAAGGAATTGAAGCTTGAGGAGGGGAGATTTAGGCTGGATACTGGAAAGAAATTCTTTATGGTGAAGCTATTGAGGCACTGGAACAGGTTGCCCAGGAAGGTTGTGGATGCCCCCTCCCCAGAGGTGTGCAAGACCAGATTGGATGAGGCCTTGAGCAACTGGTCTAATGGAAGGTGTCTTTAACCATGACACGGGATTTGAACTAGATGACCTTTTAAGGTCCCTTCCAACCCAGACCATTCTTTGAATTTTGACATGGAATTTAGTTTTGTGAAATACTGCAGCCAGCGTGAATGTAGCAAAGTGAGTTTTATGACTTCTCTCTATTAAACCATATTTGTTGCCTTATTCTAGCTGTTTTGGAGAGCAGAGATGAACTTAATGACCTTTGCCTACAAAGGCATACATGGGAAATGAAAGGAATAACGAAGCAGAGAATAATTAGTCAGGATTTGGGAAACTTTCAGTGTAGCGTGTAACTTCAGAAGAGAAAAGGATTCTGAATAGATTACTTCATTCCTGGTACTGCACATCAAACTCTCTAACAAGTGCTTGCACAGAGAGTAATGATAAGGGTAAGCATTATCTTCAAATACACTCATTGACATAGCATTGTGGGATTTCCTTTCTCAAATTGGGGAAGTTGAAAGTTTCTAACACTGCCAGCAAAGTGATGTGCTGACAACTGGTGACGTAAATCAAGAAAACATTTGCATATTAAACTTGACAGCTTGAAAGGTTAGCAAGGGGATTTTTTTTCCCAGCTTTTAATACATGAGTGAAGGTTTTTGTTAAGTTTAACGTTATTCCTCAGTTCTCAAGTAACTGCACAATTTACTGCTAATCTTGAACCCTGCCTACACACAGAATCAATAATGAGCTTGATATTGTGCATGTCCCACCAGCTTCCAGTTTATGTGAGTTGTGTTTCTCACCATCGTTTTCAACACAGACAAGAACTCTTAGTAATGCATAACTTGGTGGGCAGAAAATTCATAGAATGGTTTGGGTTGAAAGGGACCTTAGAGATCATCTAGTTCCAAGCCCCCTGCCATGTCCAGGGACACCTTCTGCTAGACCAGGTTGCTCAAAACCTCATCCAACCTGACCTTGAACACCTTCAGGGAGGGGGCATCCACAGCATCCCTGGGGAATCTGTTCCAGCGTCTCACCATCCTCACTGTCAAGAATTTCTTCCTGATATCCAGTCCAAATCTCCTCTCTTTTAGCTTCAAACCATTCCCCATCATCCACGTAAGAAGTCCCTCCCCAGTTTTCTTGTAGGTCCCCTTCAATTCTGTAGTTTGAAACAATCACTAACATCAAGAGGACACGGTCTCAATCTGCACCAGGGGAAGTTTAGGCTGGAGGTAAGGAGAAAGTTCTTGACTGACAGAGTCATTGGCTACTGGAATGGGCTGCCCAGGGAGGTGGTGGAGTCACCATCCCTGGAGGTGTTCACGGTGGGTTTGGACGTGGCACTTGGTGCCATGGTCTGGTCTTGAGGTCTGTAATGATGGGTTGGACTTGATGAGCTTTGAGGTCTCTTCCAACCTCGGTGATACTGTGGTGCTGTGATGTAAGTAAATAATGACAGTGGGTTCACATATCTGAATTTACATTTTGCATTTTGGATACCAATATACATGTAATTGTTGGTCATGCTTTTAGAACTTCCACAAAATGTTTTTACTCTGGTAGTTTTAGATCTTAACGTGCCTTCTGTAACAGAACTTTACCTTCAGATGTTTCACAGTTTAGTTTAACCTTGCTCACCACAGTGCTGTTGAATGATGCAACAGGTTCTGTCTTAGCTTTGAAGTTTAAATCCTTAGTATAACCTTTACCCTAAAGGTTAAACTCGGTTAAATGTGTGATGCTCCACAGCAGCAGATTCCTCTGTGTCCATTTGAGTCTGGTGAAGAGTAGGGCTTCTGAAAATCATCTGCAGGTTTGGTAAGAGTCAGGTTCTGGTATTCCATCCAGACTCAGTTGAGTCTGCAGGTCATTTCCTGTCATTTCTTATCAGTTTCATCAGTAGCCTGCAGTGTTAAATCCAAAAGTTCTGCACAAGTTCAGGGGGTGGCAGGGGGAGGATTCTAAGAGATAGTGGAAAATAAATGGTGCACTGCAAAGATGATAACCATGGATGCAGGAGAGGCAGGTTAACCATTGTTTAGTTTAGATTTCACAGAATTTATGTCACATCTTTTGTGCATCTTAACATAGAATATACCCACTTCATTAGAAAGGAGGCTCTTTCTTTAACCCGCTAGAGCCTGCAGCTCCAAGAAAGCAGCTCTAGGGTTAGGGGACACAAAATTTCTGGCCCATGTATCAAAATCATAGAATGTTATAATACAAATAAAATTTAAAAATTGGTATATCAGAGGACCGTTAAGAGATGTATTGTGTCTGTCTGAGAGCCAGAGGGATAGGAAGATTTAGCATGAGGGTTGTGGTTTTTCACAGGTCTTGTCATAGAATCACAGAGTTGTTCTGGTTGGAAAGACTCTTAAGTCCAACCATCACTTAACACCACCATGGCCATTAAACCATGTCCCAAAATGCCATGTACACACATTGGAGAAGCCAACTGTGCTGGTTGGAGACTAATTGGAATATTTTAATAGAGAAAATTATATTATAGGCTGTGAAAAGAAAAACAGTGGTGATGTCTACTTCACTCAGAAGCTTGCTGAGATGTTTAAGAATATAAAACAAAAATAAGACACTTGGGCTTGCAGACACTCCCGGGCTGTCTAGCTTCCTACTTTCTTCTCTCTGCCGAGTAACCTTACTAACCACTTTTCTTCTAACCCCCCTGACCGATCCTCCAAACTCATCTTGTGTGTAAGGCAAACCTTGGGGTAAGGTACAGGGGTGGGGAGAAAGTGGAAGGGTGGTTGGGAGCCCCTCCTGGGGTCTCTGATTTCTGGGAGGGCTGTTGTGTTTCTGTATTCCCTTTAACTTGTCTATTTCTGTAACTATTCCTGTCTCTAATGTATATCTCTGCTTGTACTTTGTGCTG
This sequence comes from Eubucco bourcierii, assembly GCA_013396675.1. Taxonomy (NCBI): domain Eukaryota; kingdom Metazoa; phylum Chordata; class Aves; order Piciformes; family Ramphastidae; genus Eubucco; species Eubucco bourcierii. The sequence continues at coordinate 48,667 of VWZE01014792.1, read as the reverse complement.
AACTGTAAATAGAGCTTCAGTCCTTAACTTCCAGCTGGCTGAGTTCTAGTCTGGGTCATTTTACAAAGTAGGGGAGGGGGGGGACTCCCAAACCATCACACCAACTTTGGAGTTACTCTTTGAGAGTATGCAGCTTAAGAGCTGGAGGTCAGAAACTCTGCTCCATGGTGACCACTTCCTTTCCCTCTTTAAAGGGGGAGGGAAGGGTCTGTATTTCTGCCAAGCATGAGAAGTTCTGCCCTTTTGTTGGGAATAGATTTACTCTCTGAACTGCAGCAGAAAGGTATATGTTGGTTTTAGGAGAATCTCATATTACTCCTTCTCTGAATAGTGTGCATAGCACTCTGAGAGTCACTTTTTAATCATGACATCTGTCTGCAAGTACCAGCAGTGATAAGGATAAGGAAGTGGATTGGTGTGCAGATTCACAATGAAGCAGCTAACTCTTTTCTGCCTTTTTTTTTTTTTTTGTTTTTCCTGAAGAGGAGTCTAATCATATATATTTTATCTAACAGTACATCTCCTCCTCTACCTTCTTTCCCTCTATCAATGAAGAATTAACTAAAATCACCACAAAATAAATTATATTAGAATCATAAACCCATTTGGGTTGGAAAAGACCAACCACCATTAAGCCATGTCTCAAAGTGCCATGTCCACACATTTCTTAGACCCCTCCAGGGATGGTGACTCTGGGAAAAAAGATGCAAATATGGAATACCAAAATTATTGTCCACTGATTGTTTATATTTAAAAATTCTTTTAGCATGTGATGTTTAATGGAAAAAAGAAGTGTGAGATCTTTTATTTAGAGAAAACGAAATTGCATAATGGAGGTAGTCTTGATTTATAAACTTGAACTTTAAAAGTTGCACTTGAACATCAAAAGATACCTGGGAATATTTCAGGTGGAGAAATAGACAATGCTTTTTTTTTTGCTAATGTAGGTGCTGTGTGCTAAACTTCACTGTGTTACTGAGTAGTGTGTTTTTCATCTGTAGGTTACAAGAGCAAAGGCTTTAGAGGTGACAGCAATTAAGGAAAGCTAGGGTATTTAGAATTGCAAGAGCACCACTCAGAATCTTTGACAGGGTTTATTAATCTGAAAAGGAAGATGGATTGGTTTTATACTTAAAAGTTTCGGTTTCTCCACTGCTTTGTAAGCAAATGTTTCTGACTGGAGCACATACGGAAGAGCTGAGAGAGATCAGTCCATCAGTAACTTATGTTCAAGCCAAAGACATGGATCAGCATCTCTGCAGGGAGTGGCATCTAAAAATAAAAAGCAAATAGCTTTCATGTTAAACCATTTATGTTTCTAAAGCTTGCTGAAAGAAATAAGCAAAATCACAGAAAGAAGTCTTTGCAGCAGAAACCAGAAAGGGTAAAATGTTGTTTGGGAATGCCTGTTGAAGGATACTACCCAGACAGGATGGCTTGAGTTTGAATGGACCTTAAAGATCATCTAATTCCAAACCCCTCACCATGGGCAGGGACACCTTGCACTAGAACAGGTTTCTCAAGACCTCATCCAGCCTGGTGTTTAATGCTTCCAGGGATGAGGAGCCCACAGCTTCTCTGGACAAACCATTTCAGTGTCTCATCACTCTCATAGTAAAGAATTCTTCCTAATGTCTAAACTAAATCTACCCTGCTCATGCTAACACTCTTTTGAAGAGGGGAGGAAAAAGCGCTGAGTGTTTTCTTCTAGACCTCATAAGAGGCTTGGTGTATGAGGTAATGGGTAGGGGAAAGAGTGTCATATGTTAAGTGTAATCAGTTGGTGACCTGACTACAGAATTGTTTTAATTGGGAAAGACCTCCAAGATCATAGAGTCCAGTCATCAACCTAAGACCACTATGGCCATACCGCTATGGCTGTACTGCCTAAACATGAGCCAGCAGTGTGCCCAGGTGGCCAAGAAGGCCAGTGGCATCCTGGCCTGCCTCAGGAATAGTGTGGCCAGCAGAAGCAGGGAGGTCATTCTCCTCCTGTACTCTGCACTGCTTAGGCCACACCTTGAGTACTGTGTCCAGTTCTGGGCCCCTCAATTTAAGAAGGACATTGAGGTGCTTGAGCGTGTCCAGAGAAGGGCAGCGAGGCTGGGGAGAGGCCTCGAGCACAAGCCCTATGAAGAGAGGCTGAGGGAGCTGGGATTGTTTAGCCTGGAGAAAAGGAGGCTCAGGGGAGACCTTCTTGCTGTCTACAACTACCTGAAGGGTGGTTGTAGCCAGGAGGAGGTTACTTTCTTCTCTCAGGCAACCAGCACCAGAACAAGAGGACACAGTCTCGAGCTGCACCAGGGGAAGTTTAGGCTGGAGGTGAGGAGAAAGATCTTCCCTGAGAGAGTCATTGGCTACTGGAATGGGCTGCCCAGGGAGGTGGTGGAGTCAGCGTCCCTGGAGGTGTTCAAGGTGGGTTTGGACGTGGCACTTGAGGTCTGTGGTAATGGGTTGGACTTGATGATCTTTGAGGTCTCTTCCAACCTTTATGATACTGTGATTTAATCATGTCCCAAAGTGCCATATCCACATGTTTCTTGGACACCTCATTGCCATATTTGACTGCAGTCGCTGACAGATGCTATAAACTTAAAATGGCAACTGTACCAAGTCACAAAATCCAGAAATTAAGCTAAAAAAGTAGTTTTGGGCCACAACCCAGCATGTATTTCAGTACCTAGCTTCAAAGTTATTTAAGTACTATATTAGTCCAGAGAATAACCACAAGAATGATCAGAGGACAGGCAGACATGCCATGTGAGGAAAGGCTGAGAGAACTGGGTCTGTTCAGCCTTGAGAAGAGGAAGCTTAGGGAAGATCTAGTTATCATGGACCAAGGACATCAAGGGTGGCTGCCAGAGGGATGGAGACTCCGTTTTTACAAGGAGTCATGTGGCAAAGACAAGGGTTAATGAGGACAGATTACTCCTGGAGAGATTCTGATTGGATTCTTTTCCCTGTGAGATCAGTTAGACATTGGAATTGTCTCCCAAGGGAAGCAGTGAATTTCCTCTACATTAGCCAGTTTGAAGCTTGATGGGATGCAGGTTCCATCTCATTCCAACTCTGCTGTTACCTAGAAGAGTTCAACCAGATTATCCTTCAGGTGTGTTCTGATCTGTCATTCTATGATTCTATTAAGTATTGAAATTATTCTGTGATTGTGTTGTCTTAAGTACCTGATTTCCAGGCTAGAAGCTGTGGGATGCCTACAGAGCAGTTCCAAGTAGACACACTAAAGTGTAAGTGATGGGTTAGAGACTGTTAGGATGCTAGATGCTGTCTGTGAGTTGTAGCATCTTTCTGCTCCTTAAAGAGGCTGTCTGCCTAACTCAACTTGCAGAGAAGTGGGTTAGGTAGGGGATTGATGTAGTTCAGTCTTCCTGAGGATGATGCGAGCTCACCTCTTCAGCTGACTTTTTAAGCCTCCATTTTTTATACTGCATACACATGATTTTTTAATATATAAAATATATTATAGGAGAAAGGCTGTGTATGGTGAGATTTTTTTTGCCTGTCAGCAGGGAATGTGCAGCTTACTAAGCTTTCTTGAGTCTAATTTTAAATGGAGAAAATGCTTCTGTATAAATTGAGATTATCTCATCACAATATTTTTATGATTGTTAATTAAAATATGAGGAAATCCTTTAGAGGAGATTTGCAGTTTTGAGGCTTTGATGAGACTTAACAGGAGAGATCTATTTTTATAGTTATGCCTTCTTATTAGTTCTTGAGATGAGGATATGTTTAAATGCATGGCTATCAAATCCTGTGATGATTACTTGTTTATTTTGCACTGTAGACTAATTCACTTATGGTCTCATTCATGTGGTGTTTGTGTCCCACTTTTCAAGGTAATATTGTAGTGCTTTATTGTTATTACTATTTAAAATCAACTCTCAGAATAATTTTCATTTGAGCTTGGTGGTTTGGTGGTGGTTTTTTTTTTTTTTTCAATATTAACTTTCAGCGAAGCACATTTTGGTAGACTATTGTGAATAATGACCATTTAAGTTGTTCCAACTCCTCAAAATTGAGCTACTGGAGCGTGTCCAGAGCTGGACCACAAAGCTGGTCAAGGGTCTGGAGAACAAGCCTGATGAGGAGCACCTGAGAGAACTGGTGTTGTTCAGTCTGGAGAGGAGGAGAGGGCACAGCTCAATGCTCTCTACAACTCTGAGAGGAGTCTGGAGTGAAGTAGAGGTCAGTCTCTTCTTCTTACAATCAGGTGCTAGAATGAGAGGAAATGGCCTGAAACAGTGCCAGGGGAGGTTTAGGTTGGGTGTTAGAAGGGATTTCTTTCCTGCAAGAGTGGTCAGGAATTGGAACAGGTTGCACAAGGAGATGGTGGAGTCACCATCCATGGAGCTGTTGAAGAAATGTGTGGCCATGGCACTTTGTGACATGGTTTAATGGCCATGGTGGTGTTGGGTTGACGATTGGACTCAATGATCTTGGAGGTCTTTTCCAACCAAAATAATTTTATGATTCTAATATGATTTTTTTGAGGGGTGATTTTAGTCAATTCTTCATAACGGGAAAGAAGGTAGTGGAAGAGATACTCTGTTAGATAAAGTATCAATTTTTCACATATAGTCTTTACTATCAGTGCAGTTGAAAGCAAGAATCCATTATATCGATACTGCTTATCAGAAGTTAGTAAATGGTAAATGCAGTTTCATTTTCATAACCAAATACCTAGCCTTGGAACTTGTTAACAGGGGTTAGAAGCTGTAATAATTTTTGTTAAATGCCTGCACATTATCTGGGTGTATTTCTGCACACTACATTTTAGAGGAATGAGAGAAAAATGTTTATTTTCCCTGAAGTCTTTTAAACTGGCTTGTGAAAGAGGAGGATCGAGCGCTTATATATCAAAGCACAGTTTGCTTTCATGTCTCGATGAAGATGATGGTAGAATCATTAAGGTTTGGAAAGACCTCTAGCATCATCAAGTCCAACCATCACCTAAGACCACTGTGGCCATTAAACCATGTCTCAAAGACCCATGTTCAAGAACTTCTTGAACACCTCTGGGGACGGTGACTCCACCACCTTCCTGGGGAGTCTGTTCCAGTGCCTGACCACTCTTGCAGAAAGGAAATTCTTCCTAATAGCCAATCTGAACTGACCACTTTCCCATTAGTCAAATAGTTGTGGTTTTGGGGGGGTTGGTTGTTTGATTAATTGCTTTTTGTAAGCATAGGTTACTTTCAGCTTTGTGAGTTTTTAAAGGAGTCTCACATCCCTCTGTGGTTGCTTTATCCACATCAGTTAGAATTTACAGATAAGGGGCATAGTAATGAAGGAAAACTTTCTTCCATTTTCATGACTTGTGTTTTCCTCTGCCTTTCCCAACACAATAAAAAATTCTTCGAGTGCAGAAATTATTTGTTGCTGTTCACAGACCATGAATTCACTGTACCAGAAAATTGTCAATCTTCCAGTCGTACAAGCCCATTCAAGCCACTATTCACTGTTCCCACAAAAGCTGTCATGTACCTATTCTTGAACTAGAATCATGCAATTGGTTAGACTTCTTTAAGGTCACTGAGTCCAGCTGTTAACCTAGTGCTGCCTAGTTCACCACTAAACTATATCACCCAGCACTGCACCTTTAAGGCTTTTAAATGCCTCTAAGGATGGTGACTCAACCACTTCCCTGAGCAGCCCATATCCCTTGAGTTGCTGGAGTGTGTCCAGAGAAGGGCAACAAAACTGATAAAGCATCCAGAGAAGAAGTCTTGTGAAGAGTGGCTGAGGGAACTGGGGTTGTTTAGTCTGGAGAAGAGAAGGCTAAGCAGAGACCTCATTGCTCTCTACAACTGTGAAAGCTTGGAGTGAGGTGGTGGTTGGCCTTTTCTCCCTAGAATCAGTTGCTAGAATAAGAGGAAATGGCCTGAAATTGTGCCAGGGGAGGTTTAGATTGGATATTAGGAAGAATTTCTTTCCTGCAAGACTGGTCAGGCATTGGAACAGGCTGCCCAGGGAGGTGGTAGAGTCACAGTCCCTCGAGAGCCCTGGAGATGTTCAAGAAACATGTGGACATGTCACTTTGGGATGTGATTTAATGACCATGGTGGTGTTAGGTTGATGATTGGACTCCATGATCTTTGAAATCTTTTCCAACTGAAACAATTCTATGATTGTCTTGATTTTTTTTTTTTACATTTATTTTTCATTTAGAAGAAATAATTATTGCTGTATATTAATTGTGTATTTATTTACCACAACTATTTGTTATTTCTTGTTCAAGGCTATCTTCTATAGACCAGTGTATTTTGGTCTCCTGTTTTCCAAAGATCACAGAATCATAGAATTTTTTCTGTTGGAAAATACCTCTGAGATCAACCCTAACAGAGTCTCAATAACTGCATTTTTTTTGTCTCAGAGGTTTGGTTTTTGGGGTTTTTTTATCTGACTTAATGTGGTCTGACTTCCTGTCTTTTAGATAACATTTATTTGAGTCTTAGTTGCAACGATCCAGTTCTTCTAAGCTTGTAGAGTTTACTTGTCTTTCACCTTGCTAGGTTTTCACTGAGAAACTTGACTGCTAGCTGCAGATTACAATAGCTGTGAAAATGAAAACATTTTCTAGGTATCTTAATTTCCCAGAAATCTTGATTTAAGTGGAAGAGATGCTAAGAATAGCAACCTCTTCTAGTCTGACTGGCTCTACTCTCATTCAGCTTTCAGTATCTGTTTAGTGGGGCTGGTTTTGATCAGTTCTCCAAGATGGTGCAAGTCTTCTCAAGCTGCCCCAGCTTTCTGCAGATACTAGAGCAGGGAATCCATATCACACAGATGGTTTAACAGACTCTTTTATGAACAGAGGGTTGCAGGGTAGGACAGGTTTCTTCTATCTGCATTTTTATTGAGTGCTAAATGCTCCCTTGGGCTGTGCAAGGGTCACAGAGTGGTAAGGTTTGAAAAGAACCTCTGGAGGTTGAGTCCAAATTCCCTGCCAAAGTGGGATGTCCTAGGGCAGACCACAGAGAACATATCCAGATGGGTCTTGAAAGTCTCCAGAAAAGGAGGCTCCGCAACCTCTGAGGGAAGCCTATTCCAGGGCACCAGCATCCTCACAACAAAGAATTTTCTTCTCATCTTGAGGTGGAACTTCCTTGTTCCAGTTTGTGTCCATTATCCCTTGTGCTATCACAGTACAACACTGAAAAGAGACTAGCGCCGCCTTCTTAACACCCACCCTTCGCCCTATTCACCCACCTTTATATTTATAAACATTAATAAGATCTCCTTGATTGAGCACAGCACTGTAGTGTAGTAGCTGCAGTGTTAGGAGTTGATTTATGGAGGTGTTGCACGGCTGCATTGTCAATGAGATGTCTTTTTCTTTTGTTGCTGCCTTGAATCATAGATTCATTTAGGTGGGAAAAGACCTTCAAGGTCATCAAATACTGGGTTAGAAGTGCCTGAGCGGTATGCAAGTTGTTGGATGCTTGCGAGACTTTTTCAACATCCTGTGTGGAGAGGAAAAGGACAGAAGATTCAGCTTTACCCTTTGTAGAGATGAGATGTGGATTTTGGATTTTACTGCACTCCAGCAGCTCCACCACTACCTTCTTGTCCTGGCTGGGTGGGGTTGTCCCACCAGCAGCCACTGCTGGGCTTGAGGCAGCACTGTTAGTAGGTGGACTGAGGGAGCGGTAGCTGACTGACTGACTTCTGGCCAGGTGGGAAACATGGTGGAAGTCATGCTTGTCATCATGTAAAGTGACAAAATTAGAGAAGTAAGGAGCCTGTGCAGCACTCTGGTACTGGTTAATAGGACAGACTGGCTGAGATCACAGAATGTTAGGGGCTGGAAATGACCTCAAAAGATCTCCTAGTCCAACCGCCCTGCCAGAACAGGATCATGTATACCAGATCACAGAGGAATGCATCCAGGTGGGTCTTGAATTTCATCTCCAGAGAGGGAGACTCCACAGCCCTCCTGTGCAGCCTGTTCCAGTGTTCTGTCACCCTCACAGGGAAAAAATTTGTCCTCATGTTCACATGGAACTTCCTATGCCTCAGCTTCCACCTGTTGCCCCTTGTCCTGTCATTGGGCACCACTGAGAACAGCCTGGCTCTATCCTCCTGGCACTCACCCTTTACTTATTTATAAACATTGATAAGGTCACCTCTCAGTCTCCTCTTCTCCAAGCTAAAGAGCCCCAGCTCCCTTAATCTCTCCTCGTAAGAGAGGTGTTCCACTCCCTTAATGAATTTTGTGGCTCTGTGCTGGACTCTTTAAAGCAGTTCCCTGAAAAATCTAAGTGAAAGGTGAAGGAAAGCAGAGGAAATGAGGGCTGTTGTAGAACTATTTTACCAACAAAATATAAAATGAGAAGTCTCTTACTGACATTTGCCAACAAAACCCAATACTTTACTTTCTAGTTTACGTGTTTCACAGCTAATAAAATTGATGTAACTATATTTCATTTATGCCTATCAATAATTGAGTCTAATTAAGGCTTTTATTACCAAGAAACCCTTCTTACTCTGTTTGCAGTGAATATTATTAATAAAGTCCATTTTTCATTATCAATTTCTCCTGATGATCAGGTATGAAAGTATTTTATAATTTAAAAATCAATGCCAGGTTAGCAATTCTTCCTTTTTTTTTTTTTTTTCCTTTCCTCTTTTTTTTTCTCAGAGTACTGAGTAGAAGAAAGGAATACAGTAGAGACAAGGATCAAGATATTGCCATCTCTGGTTTTTGGTTGTTTTTGGGGTTTTTTGTCTCACTGAGGAAACAAATTATTTTATGGTTTTTTTAGGAATGCTAACTGAAAGATGCATGGATGTGATGTTGAGGGACATGGTTTAGTGGTAGTAGCTTAGCAGTAGTGGTGGGATTATGAGCTCAAGGTGAATGGTTGGACTTGATGATCTCAAAGGTCTCTTCCAACCTCAACAGTTCTATGATTCTATGAATGTTGTTTTAAACTCCTTGTTGTTTTGCTTTATTCCTCAAAAGCTGAGCTAGTTCAAATGCAAGGAAAGCAAGCTTTCTACAGGAGGACCACAAAGATGATCAGAGGGCTGGAGCAGCTCTGCTATGAGGACAGACTGAGAGAGTTGGGGCTCTTCAGCTTGGAGAAGAGAAGGGGACCTGATAGTAGCCTTCCAGTATCTGAAGGGGGCCTACAGGAAGGCTGGGGAAGGATTATTTACAAGGTCCTGCAACGACAGGACAAGGGATAATGGGTTTAAACTGGCAGAGGGGAGATTTAGACTGGATGTCAGGAGGAAGTTCTTTGCAGTGAGAGTGGTGAGACCCTGGAACAGGTTGCCCAGGGAGGTTGTGGCTGCTCCCTCCCTGGAGGTGTTGAAGGCCAGGTTGGAGGAGGCCTTGAGTGAGCTGTACTAGTGGAAGTGTCCCTGCCTATGTCAGGGGGTTGGAACTAGGTGATTCTTGAGGTCCCTTCCAACCTTACCATTCTTTATGATTTCATAAGCTGATACCTGCAGATGAACATTCCTGCAGACAGCTTTTTTCTGTGGCCTTGTTTTGGTAGAGGAGTGATGCAAGACGCTTTACAAAAAAATGCACGGCCAATTGCTTAGCTAGGCAATCATAGATTCATAGAATGGTTGGAGTTGGGAGGGACCTTAAAGATGATTGAGTTCTAACCCCACTGCTATGGGCAGGGCCACTTCCTATTCAACCAAGTTGCACAAAGCCTCATCCAGCCTGACCTTGAACACCTCCAGGGAGAAGGCATCCACAGCCTCCCTGGGCAGCCTATTCCAGCATCTCACCACCCTCACAAGAAGAAATTCTTTACAATTATCCAATCTAAATCTACCCTTATGGACCCGAACAGGATGATTCAATAAAAGACACTCTGGTTGCTGATTTATGTGGGTTTTTTTCCAGGCACTCCATTTCTCTTTGACATTAATGGCCTAAGAAGCATTAAAATAGTGTCCTGTTTTACCTTTTCTAGAGTTGTTTTGTGTAGTCCTTTAATTTCTCCGTAGGTTTATAAAATAAACACAAGCATACCTACCTTTCTCAGAATATTCAAAACAAAAAGAACCCAACCAACTGGCAAGAAAAAATGTGTTGGGTTTTTTTTTGTTTGTTTGTTTTTGTTTGGGTTGTTTTTTTGTTGTTTTTTTATTAGTTCTACTTCTTCTCAGACTAGTTTAAATTCTCCATAGATTTATGAAATAAACACATTTATACCTACCTTTCTCAGAAAGGATGGCACCATGGTTGGTGACCACCTCCCTTGGCAACCTATTCCAATGAGTATGAGTGGAGCCCTCATGTGTTTTCCTGCATGCATGATACTACTCAGAGTTTACTCAGTTTACTCTCTTCATTGTTGTATTGAAAATACAAATTAGATGATGATTTGAATTGGAACTTGATGAAACAGAACATCCCATCGCACAGCAACAGTTTCTGCACCTTCATGCTCTCTCTCTACATCCTGAGCCTTTTATCCTCCTGTCAAGTGACTTGTTGCCAGAGTTGGACCCTCTGCTTTGAAGATGCTTATCCTTAAGGTCTGTTCTTCAGACTATTAGCTGTTTTCTGCACTTCAGGGCAACTGCTGCATGAATATTTTTTTTTTCCCTACTTTTCCTTACCTCCCTTCCCTTTCTTCTCCTCCCAGTCTGTGACAACTTGCTGTCTAATTCCCCTGTTTTAATACAGCTCTTACAGCTTTGCCTAATCAGGCAGGATAATGAAGAGGCACATCAGGTTACTCTCAGGATGCACAGTTTCCAGCTAATTGTGTGCTCTTGAATTGTCCTCTTAAGAGAATTTTATCTGAAATGGACTATGTGTCCCTTCACAGATGGTTTCAAAAACACCGTTGGGTGTTTTAAGTACTAAGGAAGCTGTCCAGTGCCTTCTCTTGCTTTAATTCATTTACCTGCTGTGAAAGTGGGGCATCCTAATTACACCTCATCACTGGGAAGGTCACTTTAGCAGCTCTTCCAAATAAGTTGTCTACAGGAGTAAAACAGGTTTCTGTTGTTTTGTTGCTTTTTTTCCCTGGACTTTTATTTGTCTAAGACTAAACTCTCTCATGACAACTACGAAACAGATTGCTGAGCTTCAGAAAATGAGCAAAAATAGTAGTTTCCTCATAAAATATACAGTGGCAGGGGCAGTGAGAGTTGTGGCTACCTGGCCTGGAGAAGAGAAACCACCAGGGAGACCTTGTAGTGGCCTTTGAGTACCTGAAGTGGGCTACAAGAAAACTGTGGAGGGGCTTTTCACAGAGGCTTGTAGTGATAGGACAAGAGGGGATGGATTTGAACTCTAAGAGCTGTAGATTTAGACTGGATATTAGGAAGAAATTCTTGACAGTGAGCATGGTGAGGCACTGTAACAGGTTGCCCAGGGAGGCTGTGGATGCCCCCTCCCTGGGGATCTTCAAGGCTAGCCTGGAGGAGGCCTTGAGCAACCTGGTTTAGCTGAAGGTGTCCCTGCCTATGGCAGGAGGGCTCGAACTAGATGAGTTTTAAGATCCCTACCAACCCATACTACTCTATGATTCTTTCAGAACTACTGGGTTGTCAAATTTTAGGGCTTATTTATTGTAAGCAATGGTGTCCTTATTGGAAGTTAGGTGATTCATAGCTTCTGTCAACTGAAATCAAATCACCTTGCCTGCTGAGGTTTAGCTTGCTTGCTTTGTTGATTTTTTTTAAATTATTTTTTTTTAAGTCTAGGTGAGAGAGCTTTTTGTCTTAATTCCTTTCCCTGATCTTCTAAGTATTTAAGTTTTGTAGAAGCCTGAATCTTTGTGCATGCAAACATGTCAGTTACAGTTGTTACAGTTCATCATTTCAAATAGTAGAGATTCTTTGTATTTCATAGAATCACAGAATGGTGACTTCTCTGTAAAAACAATCAAGCAGTGAAATTCAGTACTGGTCTACTGTACAGGTAAGATTATCACCATTGGTCCTCTTTCTTCCAGTCTGGCATGAAGAGTGGAGAGCTGTACAAAGAGGAACCTGATAAGGTTCAAAAAGGATAAGTGTAGGGTCCTGCACCTGGGGAGGAACAGCAAACACTGCACTGGTACAGGTTAGGGGTTGACCTGTTGGGAAGCAGGTCCTTGGAGAAGGACCTTGGGAGTACTACTGGGCAAGAATTTTTCTATAGGACAGCAATGTGTTCTTTGGCCAAGAAGGCCAAGCGGTATCCTGGGATGCATATCCTGGGTGCAACCAGCAGTTCAAGGGAGATTTCTCCTGCTCCTCTGCTGTACCCTGGTGAGACCACATCTCGAGGACTGTGTCCAGTTCTGGGCTCCCCAGTTCAAGAGGGACAGGAAACTACTGGGTAGAATCCAACAGAAGCTATAAGGATGATGATGGGACTGGAACATCTGTCTCATGAAGTGACCTTGAAAGGGGCAAAAGAGGTAAGTACGCAATGGTAAAAGAGCAAAAAGAGGACGTCGAGCAGGACGAAAAACCACAAGGACAACCAGAGAAGGCGGTGCTGACATTTTCAGGGACTACAAAAAAATGAATTGCATACCCCTCAAATTAGAAGAAGAAAATAGAGAAAGAAGAAAATTGACAAAGAAGAAAATCAAAGAAGAAAGATCGACGGAAAAGAAGAGACTTCAACAGAGAGGAAAATATCTGGAGACTTCAGCAGGAAGGAGACTTCTGGAGGTTTCAACAGAGCCTGGAATGTGGACTTTTCGTACCTCTGTAGTGGTGGTCTCTTGCTTTAGGGATTCTAACTTCCTTCTCTCTTTTTCCCTCTGTCCAGTCACTCTTCTTGGTTGTGGTAGCAAATAAAGTTCAAAAGGCTGTACGGCATTTGACCTCATTTGTGTCTTAATCTCACTCTTGGGATCGCCCGAAAAACCCTCCTGATATCAGATCGGGACAAATGGTCAATGGATCCCAACTGGGACACAGGGAATTCCACCTCAGTATGAGGAAAAATTCTGCTGTGAGGGTGCTGGAACCCTGAAGCAGGTTGCCCAGAGAGATTGTGGAGTCTCCTCTGGAAACTTTCCAAGCCCACCTGGACACGTTCCTGTGTGTCCTGCTCTAGGTGATACTACTGTGGCGGTGGGATTGGAGGTCCTTTCCAACCCCTGCCATTCTATTATGCTGTGAAAGTTGCCCTTTAGTTTTTTTAGTGCTTAGAGCTGTGTAGTCTGCTCCAATACATTGAAGAAAATGTCTTGGTGACTCTGACAGCTTGGTATGTTTGTGTAAGATTGATTGCTATACTTTGCTCTAGCTTTTGTGTTCTTGTGAGCATTTGTTTTAGTTTTGCCCTTCAGAAGTTTTAGTAAGCTAGTTCCTAAGTGACAATATAGCACCCTTAAGTGTATGTGTCAGATATTCTTAGGTGCTGTATTCTTTATTGATGTTTGCAAGTTGTACTAAATATTGTCAGGAGGGGAAAAAAAAAAAAAGGTAAAGCTAAGCACAAGAGATCTTTATGAATAATTGTATGCTTTCAGAAGTGCTATGCTTAGCTTAATGCACACTTAAATTCTCAAGAAAGCATGCAGGCAAAAGATACAGTGCAAAAGACTTAGGTTAATCACTTCAGAATTACACAAGGTACTATGATATATGTATTTCTGCAGTTTTCCAATGCCAAAAATGTATAAGTAGATCATGGAACCATGGAGGAAAAAATGCAAATTATGCAGGAAGATTTGTGGTAAAAGGATAAAAGGACAGAAATAAGATGTGTGAGTGTTGGTGCAAATACATAAAGCGTATAGAACTGGAGATAATATTTAAAAATAAAATAGATTGATGAAACTGGTACTTAAATAAAGGAAAATCTATAGGACAAAGTATAGAATCGTAGAATCGTTTTGTTTGGAAAAGGCCTCTAAGATAATCTAGTCCTATCATCAACGAAGACCACTATGGCCATGAAACCTTGTCCCAGATTACCAGGGATAGTGACTCCACCACCTCCCTGGGCAGCCTGTTCCAATGTCTGACTGCTCTTGCAGGAAAGACTTTTTTCCTAATATCCAACCTAAACCTCCCCTGGCTCAGTTTCAGACTGTCTCCTCTTGTTCTATCATTTGGTTCTAGGGAGAAGAGATGAACTTTCACTCCACTCCAACCTCCTTTCAGGAATTTGTAGGCAGCTATAAGGTCACTCTTCAGACTAAACAACTCCACTTCCCTCAGCTGCTTCTCATAAGCCTTCTTTTCCAGACCTTTCTCCAGGTTTGTTGCCCATCTCTGGACACATTCCAGCAACTGCTCAGTTGGAAATTTGGACCGCATAAAACTCTTCCATCAAAGTATAATTTGATAAAAGCTTGTATTCAATATGAGGTTGAATTTGGCTTATGATGGTGTTTGCCTAAACAGAAAGCTGCAGTTACCTGTTTAATCTCTGTCCAGGTCTGTTGATAGATTTTTTTTTTTTTTTAATCATGTACAGCTAAATTTAGGCTCACAGTAAATGGTCAAATGCCATCCAGTCAAGTATTGTGAAGAATTTCTTCCTTGCTTTTCTGTTTTACTTTAGTCCTTGATCTTTGAAAATCTTCCACACTGTAACATTAGGTTTCCATGACTACAGGTCAACTGAGACCACTGTATTTGCAGTCCTTTAAATTCAGTTTTGGATAAAACTTTAAGCAAAAATAAAACAAGTATGTGAAGGGGCATATGTATGTTTCTTTTCACACAGTCATAGATGTTTCAGTTAGAAGAGACCTTTAAGGTCATTGAGTTCAACCTTCAACCTAAGACCTCCATAGACATTAAGCTATGTGCCAAAGTGCCATGTCCACACATTTTTGGAATACCTAATTTCATGTAGATGTTCTTCCTGAAACAAAATTACTTCATACCTATATGCTTCCAACACAACATCAGAGCATATCTTTGGAGATGTAATCATAGGATCGTAGAATGTTCTGGGTTGGAAGGGACCTGCAAAGGTCATCTAGTCCAACCCTCTCTGCAGTAAGCAGGGGCATCCTCAACTGGATGAAATGCAATGAGCTGTGGGCACGTGATAACAAGGAGATGGCCTCAACTTGCACCAGGGAAGCTTTAGGTTGGATATTATAAAAAATTTGTTTCCTGAAAGAGCGATCAGGCGTTGGAACAGGCTGCCCAGAAGGTAGTGAAGAAGGTGGTTATATTTTCTCTCCCCTGTCCAGCTGAATTGGGGAGAGATAGAGGAACTTTTGCCATCTGGTGTCCAGCCAGGGTCATAAGCAACCATTTAAGCTGTGGGAAGGATCTGTTTCCTCTTGAGCTGTAGGCATCTGCCAGAAATGGAGGTATTGGTTGCGCTTCTATGTGTTCCAAGGCTTCGAGTGTGGTGTTTAATTGCTGGGGTGGTTCGGGGTGTCAAACTGTTGCAGGGTTGCTTAGTTCAGTGCACAGAACAAGCCTCTTAAAGTCCCTTGACTTGAGTGTCTGCAGGAATGGTAATTTGAACAAGTTCATCCCTTAATTAGTTGACATTTGAAAAGTGTTTCTGGAAACTAAGGTTATAGAATCACACGATAGTTTGGGTTGGAAGTGACTTCCAATATCATTTAGTTCCAACCCTCTGCTATGGGCAGGGACAACTTCCACTTGACCAGGTTGCTCAGGGCCTTGTCCTTCAACACTTCCATGGAGGAGGAATCCACAACCTCCCTGGGCAACCTGTTCCAGTGTCTCCTCATCATCACTGTAAGGAATTTATTCCTAATACATAGTCTAAATCACCCATTCAGCAGGTTAAATACATTCCTCCTAATCATAACACAAGAAGCCCTGCATGATCATAAAGTACTTTCTGCTTGGAATAAAAGCTACTGTGGCTTAGTTTAAGCATCTTTTCTACCATTTCACATACCTATGGCCAGGAACACCAATCTGGTAGCATCATGTGTGGGATTGCAGGTCTTTCATTTAGAGGAATACTCTTCACAGAAAGCCACAAAAAATGGGCATGCATGTATCATAGAGAGGATCTTAAAGCATTTCAGGGGAAGGAAAGAAAAAACAAAACCTAAGATACGAAACAACCAAAGCAAACTCCCACAAAACAAAAAAATCCACACCAAACCAAAACCCCACCAAATGAAAAATCAGAGGTCCAGTTTGGGGGTTTTAGTTGACGTTGGTTTTCTTTGTTTCGTATTATTTTAATTTATGATACATTTCTAGAACCATCAAATATAATTTGGGGTTTCATCAGCTCTGGGTTGATAATAAAAAACTCAACACGAGCCTGCAGTGTGCACATGCAGCCCAGACAGCAACCGAGTGCTGGGCTGCATCAAGAGC
>VWZE01014792.1:22198-32226 GCA_013396675.1 Eubucco bourcierii | reverse complement strand
GTTCAAGGCCAGGTTGGATGAGGCTTTGAGTGAGCTGTACTAGTGCGAGGTGTCCCTGCCTATATCAGGGGGTTGGAACTAGATGATTCTTGAGGTCCCTTCTAACTGTACCATTCTATGATTTTGAAGTATGATTTGGGGCTCTTCAGCCTGGAGAATAGAAGGCTCCAGGGAAACCTTGGAGTGGCCTTCCAGTACCTGAAGGAGGCTACAGGAGAACTGGAGTGGGGCATTTTATGAGGGGTTGTTATGGGAGGGTGAGGACCAATAGGTTGAAGCTGGAAGAGGGTAGATTTAAACTGGATATTAGGAAGATATTCTTTACAGTGAGCATCATGAGACACTGGAGCAGGTTACCCAAACAGATCATGGATACCCCCTCCCTGGAGGTGTTCAAGGCCATGTTGGTCAAGGCCTTGGGTAACCTGGTCTAGTGGAGGGTGTCCTTACCCGTGACAGGAGGGCTGGAATGAGATGATGTTTAAAGTTCCTTCCAACCCAAACCATTCTGTGGTTCTGTGAATTTGCATATGACTTGTAAGGTTTGGGGTTTTTTCCTGGCTAAATTAAAATGTAAATATATAAGGAGAGAAAAGCTTCCATATTAAGAATTCAGAAACTACCTTTTTATAATTGATTTTTTTCTTCAGCCTGGGCATTTGTGCTTTAGGAAGTTTAATTTGCATTTGAAAGAACAAGTAGAAAGTTTGTATTGGATTCTGAATTGGAAAATGGTATGCAGGTACATTCTTCCATCCTGCACCCTCCAGAGATGTACTGTTTAGCTTTTTAAGTCCCAGGTTGTAGATTTCTTCTTCAAAATTTAGGTTTGGATTTTAAAATTTATTCTTTGGGTTATTGTTGGTTTGGTTTTGGTTTTCTTTATTTGTTTTCTCTAACAATCTCAAATGTAGAATTTCCAGATTTGAGCTGGGACTCATTTTTTTCACGGATTCATAGAACAGGTTGTGTGTTGGAAGGGTCCTTAAAGATCATCTAGTTCCATCTGCCCCTGGCATCAGTGGGGACACCTTCCACTGGACCAGGTTGCTCAAAGCCTCAAGGTTTCAACAGTGTTGTTTCCATATTTGTGTCTTTGTCCCACTGAATGGTGCTGACTTAAATAATACAGGACAATGAACAGAACCAGGGTCTGTAAAAGTGAATTGGCAAAAATACCCTCATTTAGTTAAGTATGATGTTCTCGGGTTGCCTTCCTTCTAAAATCAGTGTACATTAGGGCTACAAAGATTATGAGAGGACTGGAACATTTCTCTTTATGAGGAAAGACTTTATGAGGAAAGACTGAGAGAATTGTGTCTTTTTAATGTGGAAAAGAGCAGACTGAGGGGGCATCTCATAAAATACTTATAAATACTTAAAGGGTGGCTGTCAAGAGCCTTTTTTCTGTGGTGCAGAGTGATAGGACAAGGGTAACGAGTACAAATTTGAACTTAAGAAGTTCTATGTAAATGTGAGAAGGAACTTCTTTAAGAGTGGTGGGGCATTGGAACAGGCTGCTCAGAGATGTGGAAACTTCACCTCTGGAGACATTCAAAACCTACCTGGATATATTCCTGTGTGACCACTTATAGGTGAACCTACCTTGGAAGGGGTGATCTCCAGAGGTCCCTTTCTGCCATTCTGTAATTTAGAACTTGGCAGTGCTAGTGTCATTGGTTACAGATTTTAGGTGGGAGATGCAGGTAAATGAATAAAAACTGTTTAACTAGTTTAGCTGTTAAACTAGTGTATTAANAGACTGATCTTAATCATGCCAATGTTAATTCAGAGGGAAGAAAAAAAAAAAAGAAAAAAAAGAAAAAAAAAAAAAGCAGCACTGTGTCCCTTCTAAAGCAGCACTTCAGAAAACATTTCTTTCAGAAATGTCTTTCAAGACCAAGAAGAGGAAAGGGTGAGGTGAGGGTTGGTCTCTTCCACATGCAGCAGTTGGCAGGGCAAGAGGAAATGGCCTCAATATGTGCCAGGTGAGGTTCAGGTTGAATATTAGGAAAAATCTTGTTGCAGAAGGGGTTAGCAAGCATTGAAACAGGCTGCCCACAGAGGTGGTGAAGTGACCATCCCTGGCAGTATTTCCAAGACACATGGATGCAGTGCTTAGGAACATGGTTTAGTAGTTGCAGTGGAATTGCCATCTCTAGGTGAGTGGTTGGACTTGATCACAAAGATCTCTTCCAACCTGGACAGTTCTATGGTTCTGTGAGGGCAGAGTGAGAAGCATGAGGAAGAATGAAGCCACATCCTCTGAGGCTGCGTGGAAAAGTGTTGGTGTGCCCCACAAGACTAGAGGGTTAGTTGTTCTGCTGTACTCTGCACTCGTGAGGGCACACCTTGAGTATTTGGCTCAGTTTTGGATGCTGCAGTATAAGAGAGAAATTGAGGTGCTGGAACATGTCCAGAGAAGGGCATCAAAGCTGCTGAAGGGTCTGGAGAACAGGTCTGGTCAGGACCAGCTGTGAGAAAACTGGGGTTGTTCAGTCTGGAGAAGAGGAGGCTAAGGGGAGACCTCATTGCTCTCTACAGTTCCCTGAAAGGAGGTTGGAGTAAGGTAGGGGTTGGTCTTATCTCACAAGTCACAACTGACAGGGCAAGAGGAAATGGCATCAAGTTACACCAGAGGAGGTTTATGTTGGACATGAGGAAAAACTTCTATACCTGAAAGGTTCATAGAATCAACCAGGTTGGAAGAGACCTCCAAGATCATCCAGTCCAACCTAGTTCTCAAAGGCTGGAACACACTTATCAGGGAAATGGTTGAATTGCTATCTCTGGATGTATTTAAAGACACCAATATGGTGCTTAAGGATATGGTGTCGTAGTGGCCCTGGTGGAGTTAGGTACTGGTCAGACTTGATGATCTTAAAGGTCTTTTCCAACCATAGTGATTCTGTGATAACAGACATGTAACATTACCATAATGGTCTCTAAAGCTTCAGCTTGAAGTGTTAGGCTGGAGTGTGCTCAAATAAATTCAGGAGGGAGTCAATCTGGTATTTTAAGCAAGAAAACAGTGAAGACATAGATGAGCATGGACATACAGAAAGAAATTTTAGGTGGGTATATATTAAATGTTTAAGGAGCTGAGAAGCAAGAAGCTCCTTGCAAGTGAAATGGTTTAAAAATCCAGCAGACTGGAAAATGGAAATGGGCTCAGAGGAGTCTTCTGTTTGCAGTTCAGGCATTCAATGTTAATTTCAGGTCAGATGGCATCATGTGTTGGGATGAAACAAGTGGGTTTTGTCCATATTAGAATTTTTTTTGGGAAGATTTATGGTGATGTTAGCAAAGAAAGAGGCGCACACTTAGGATTAGCAGGGGCATCATTAGATCATTAAGTCCATGCCCACATAGAGCTGATAAGTTCCATTTACGAATTCACTTACTCCTTTTAAAAAATACATTTTCTGACATTGCTTCTTCTCTTTAAAAGCTGGGAAACTTCAGCTTATTACAATGAAGTCATAAGGGAAGAGTTGCTGGAGGGCTGCTTGGTGAAGAAGGCCCTGGATGCATTGCTTGACAGCTGGCAGAACATGAGCCTGCAGTATCCTCAGGTGGCCAAGAGGCCCAACGGCATCCTGGCCTGGATCAGCAATAGCATGTCCAGCAGGAGCAGGGAAGTGATCATGCACTGGTGAGGCTATACCTTGAATCCTGGGTTCAGTTTTGGGCCCCTCACTCCAAGAAGGACATTGAGCTGCTGGAGCATATCCAGAGAAGGGCAACAAAGCTGGTGAAGGGTCTGGAGAAGTGTTTGGTGAGGAGCAGCTGAGGGAACTGAGATTGTTTAGTCTTGAGAAGAAGAGGTTGAGGGGAGACCTCCTTGCTCTCTGCAAATCCCTGAAAGGAGGTCACTCGCTTCTTACATGCAGCAAGTGACAAGAAAACAGAACACAGCCTCGAGTTCTGCCAAGGGAGGTTTGCATTGGATATTGGGATGAATTTTTTCTCAGAAAGGGTTATTAAGCATTTGGAACAGGCTGCCCAAGAAGGTGGTGGAGTGACCATCCCTGGTTTAATGATAGCAGTTTAGAAATAGTAGTGGGATTGCAAGCTCTAGGTGAGTAGTTTGACGATGATCTTAAAAGTCTTTCCCAACCTGAACAATTTTATGATTCTGTGATATTTAAGTTTTGTGGCAGTATTTGAACTGTAGCTTAAACAAGTCTGCCCCAAATATGTTTAGAGAACAAAGTCTTCTCTCATATGCTAGACTCCTATCCTGAAAGTAAACAGTCTTTTTACTTATTCAAATTAAATCAGGTCTTCCTGAAAACACATGAACAGAAATGTGCTGTGGAGATGAGGCTTCACCATGGTCACACAGCAATATCATCTTGAGGTTTAACCCCTTACTGCACAACACAGCTGCTTGCTTACTGCTCCTGTGGGATGGAGAAGAAAATCAGGAGAGTAACAGTGAGAAACCTCATGGGTTGCAATAAAGACAGTTTAATAAGTAAAGCAAAAGCTGATGGAAAAGAACCTATAAATGTACACCTGGCTTCAGGTGGGAGGAAAGGGTGGGTATCTTCCTACTTAAAGGCATCCTCAGATTTAAGATGTCAGATCTCAAAATCAATACCTGACACCTTAGGACACAGTTTTTCTGACTGTGTTGTGACAATATCCAAGATGGCTAGGGTTTTTTTGTTTGTTTTGTCTTTTTTTCCTTCTTCTGTTCACTGCAAATAGGAGAATTCACTTAATTGGCTGTAAAATGTTAGGGAAAGTTTTTTGAGATGAAAAATATAAAGAAGTTTTGAAGGTGAATGTGTGATCATTTTTTTAACAGCATTTAAAAAGTAGGAAGTAATATAATTGCTCCAATTACATGATTGAAATTTTTTTTGTTTGTTTTAAAATAGCAGTTACATGAAGGGCTGAAATTAATTTGTCAATGTTTTATGAAGTGTAAACTCAGTAGGAAAAAAAAATCTAGTGGGAGAGACAGGAGATAAATGAGAAAGGAAGGTATGGGAATGGTGAAAATACTGCATGAAAAAGCAGTGTGTTGTGGTTTCCTATGTTAGAAGTGTTAGAGCTGCTGATTTTCAAAGTTGTACGTACTGCATTTTTCTAGGGCAGGAGAAAGTATCTAAGCAGTCAGGAGAGTCTTCTGACTTGATCAAAGAGACCAAAAGGATGGAGTGTCAGGAGGATGGGGACAGTATTGTTTCAGTGGTGCCTAGTGACAGGACTAGCATCAAAGGGTGTAAGATGGAACACAGGAAGTTCCACCTCAACATGAGGAGGAATTTCTTTACCTTGAGTGTGGTGGAGCACTGGAACAGGCTGCCGTGTTAGGAAATCTGCAAAACTGATAATCAATATTAGATTTGCTATCTAGGCAAAGTTTGTTAATAATTATGAAAACTGTTTATTAACATTAAATCTCACCAGAAAACTTATTTACAAGGTTCAAAATGCACAGTTTGGATACTTACACCACACACAAGGAACAGGCAAAACTAGAACACTCTAAGAGGTAGCCAGCAAACGCAGATGTTATACTGGAAGAGAAGGTTCTTGCGGTCACTATACCACTTGTGGTTAGTTATCCTGCTTAGCCACTAGATGGATGCAGGAAGCATCCATCCTTCTCCAAAGGCAGAAGGCAATTAGTGAATTACAAGAGGCTTTAAATATTTACTCACAAAATATTATTTCCTGACTCATAGGACTAGCAACAACTTCAGACAGTATCCAGAATGCTTTCAGGGAATTCTGTTGGTCTTGCCAGCCACGGAAGCTTCTAATTCTTCCCAGGCTTCACAGGATGCTGGGGGAAGGAGGCAAACAATTTCTGGCCTTATTCTGGCTTCTCTGGACAACATGTGTGTCTCCAGGACTTCTCACCTTGGCAGGTGTAGGCAGGATGTCTTGCAATTAATGTGCAGTCTCAACACAATGTCACTCTGCCTATGCAGGCCGATCACATGGAGGCATTTAGAGTCTGTTCCTGGTAAACTTGAGGCAGTGGAGTTTCTAGGCAGTTCAGGATGCACTGAGGCAGTGAGCAATGGCAGCAACAGCAGACATGAATGCAACAGCAGTGTTACCTGCTCATCCCTTTTTATCAATACAGCCTGAGACTAATGGACCTTTGGACACAGATTAGCCAATCAGGATGGCATTTTGCCAAGCTTGACCGTATCAGGTGAAGCCAGGGCTTTTGTTTTCCTTTCCTACAGTTGCTTCCCCCAGGACAGAAGGAGGGGGAGCAGTGGAAAAGTCTGGGCAAGCCAAAGTCCTTAGACTCAGTGGCTCCAGGTTCTTTGTCCTTTTTCCCTCTGTTGCTTCTCCCCATAGCAGAAGCGGCGAAAGCAGAAAAACACGTCTGGGCAAGCCAGGACATTTATAAGCCTATTTTGGCCTATTTAGGCCTAGCATGACATGCAGCTTGCTCTAGGTGAACCTGCTTTAGCAGTAGTTTTGGACTAGATGATCTCCAGAAGTCACTTTCAACCCTTATGATCTTGTGATTCTGCAATATTTCTAGTGCCTCGGTAATGTCTGTGAGAAGACACACTTCTTGTACACCCCACCCACACCTTGGGGAAAAAAAAAAAGTTTCTTTTGCTGTAGAGTAACTAGATCTTGAAGGAGCAGAGCAGTGAAGTGGAGGTGTGAGATAGGACTGCTGTGTTATACATCGTGAGGAGGCTGGACTGAAGTATGTCCAGTTTCCTGAAACTGCCTATTGTTTTTGTTTTCCTTCACAAATATCAGGATTAAGGATCCTTATCTTGTAAGGACAAAGAATATGTGAGAAAATAACAACACTAGAAGGCTGTGGAATATATTGATGGGAAAGCAGCATTCTTGTGAGCTGAATGATCCTGAATGTGTTTCGTCTGATCGTGGAATCATAGAATGGTAAGGTTGGAAGGGACCTCAAGCATCATCTAGTTCCAACCCCCTGCCATAGGCAGGGACACCTCCCACTAGTACAGGTTACTCAAGACCTCATCTAACCTGGCCTTGAACACCTCCATGGAGGGGGCATCCACAACCTCCCTGGGCAACCTGTGCCAGTGCCTCACCACCCTCACACCAAAGAACTTCCTCCTAATAGCTAGTCTAAATCTTCCCTCTGCCAGTTTGAACCCATTGTCTCTTGTCCTGTCGTTGCAAGACCTTGTAAATAGTCACTCCCCAGCCTTCCTGTAGGCCCCCTTCACATACTGGAAGGCTACTATCAGGTCTCCTCAAAGCCTTCTCTTCTCCAGCCTGAAGAGCCCCAACTCTCTCAGCCTGTCCTCATAGCAGAGCTGCTGTAGCCCTCTGATCATCTTCGTGGCCCTCCTCTAGACCTGCTCCAACACTTCTATGTCCTTCCTGTGCTGAGGGCTCCAGAACTGCACACAGTACTCCAGGTGGGGTCTGAGGAGAGCAGAGCAAAGTGACAGAATCCCCTCCCTTGCCCTGCTGACCACACTTCTAACTTTATTCAGTTTAATACTTTATTCACTTTATTTTGTCTTCAATGTTATTTGAAAATAAGCAGTCCTTTTTTTTGAGTGCCAGTATAGCAACGCTCTGCTATTTCTCAGTTAGCAGGAAGAAAGGTTGTTTATTTTGTGCTCTTATGAACCAACATGAAGAGAAGATTCCCAACAGCCAGGGTCTACTCCCTCATAATTATCAAATTAGAACTAATGGCATTCTTTTTCTTAACACCTTATCGTGTTATTTCTTGTCACCACCCACACAGATAGTGGAAATACAGTAGTAAAATTCAAAAGGAAGAATAGAACAAATAAAGCAGGTGGGTTTTCAGGTTGTTTTGTTTAATTAGAAAGTCAGAGAATCCTTAAGGTTGGAAAGACCTCTAACATGGTCATGTCCAGCCTTCTGCACAGCACCTCCATGACCACTAGACCATGTCCTGAAGTACCATTTCTTTTTTGTTTTTTTTTTTTTAATACCTCATGGAACAGTAACTCCATCACCTCCCTGGGCAGCCTGTTCCAAAGCCTGACCACTTGTGCAGAAGAGAAGTTTTCCCTAATACCCAAATTAAACCTTCCCCAGCACAATTTCAGGCCATTTCCTCTCATTCTATCACCTGATACTAGGGAGAGGAGACCAACCCCCACCTCAGTGCAACCTCCTTTCAGGGAGCTGTAGAGAGAAACTACATCTCTCCTCAGCCTCCACTTCTCAAGACTAAGAAACCACAGTTCTCTCAGCTGCTCCTCACCAGGCTTGTTCTCCAGACCCTTCACCAGCTTTGTTGCCCTTCTCTGGACATGCTCCAGCACTTCAATGTTCTTCTTGTAATGAGGGGCCCAAAACTGGGCTCAGTATTTGAGATGTGGCCTCACCAGTGCCAAGTACAGAAGCACAGGANTGATCTTTAAGGTCCCTTCCACCCCTACCCATTCTATGACTCTGCTCTCAAAGACACTTTCTGTCCTTCTATTGTAAATATTCATTCAAGTATTTCCTGCTCTCACAGGAGTGCTCTGAGAGTAAATTCATTACTCCTCATGAAGCATGTTGATATTACAGTGCTGACATAGATAGAAGCCTATGAAGAAAAATAAAAGGTTATTTGCTTCAGGGCTTAGAGGATATATTGTAAATACAACGTGGAACCACATGTTGAACATAAGGATAAAAAGACATATCCAGGTGTTGCATAGTACTTTGTTCCCCATATTAACCAGAGGCCCAGGGGAGGAGAATGGGGGGTGAGGGGGGGAAAGTTAGCCTGTTTTTTTCCTGCAAGAGCTGTGATAGCAAGCTAAACACATAATGTGCACAGAGCATGGGACAGAGGCAGTGCTGGGGATGGCATTAACAACCCTTCAGTTCTAGTGGCTATGATATTTATCCAAAACTGAATTAAAATTCTTCTTGATCTCTCTTCCCTTTGAATGGACCTCTTCAGAACACAAAGGCTTTTCGTGTGCCTGGAGATGTCAGTCTGAAATGTCTTAGACCAGCAATAATTGTTCTGTTTCCATACAGACATGATATTAGCATAAATATGTTTGAAGATGGTTTTGCATTGCTCATGAACATTCTTCATTAGCGAATAAACATTTTCCAGCATCACACAATCTGTGCAGAGCCGTTAAGGCTTTGTGATGCTTTAAGCTATTTTTCTCCCTGTTTTTGATAGTAGCTGAGACACAGCAAATGACTTACAGATTTAGCTGTGTATAGAGTTTGAAAGTAACAACTGAAAAATGATGTTCATAATCTGAATTGCAATGAAACCAATTATCTGTACCATGGTGTTTCACTTGGGGATACTCCGAAAGGTTTAGTATTTCTTAAAAGAAATTAAAAACAGCTGTAAAAATACCATAAAACAAAAATAGCAGCTGCAAAAGAGATTAACATTCCTAAATTTCATTTGAACCTGATATGTTATTTTTCCAACAGCAGCATACATATATACTGATTTTTTAAATCTATTCTTTATGAAACTATATCCTCTTAAGAAAAAGATGTGGGTTGATGGTTTGTTGTTTTTTTTTTTTTTTTTTTTTTTTAATTTTATTTTACCTATTTGTTTTACTAAGGACTGGAACATCTGTCTGGTAAGGAAAGGCTGAGAGACATGGGACTGTTTAGCCTGGTGGAGAGATGGCTGAGAGGGGATCTGATTGATCTTTGGAGAGTAACTGTTAGGAGGCGCAGCTGAGACTCCAGATAGCTGGGGCTGTTTAGTTTCAGGGAAAAGAGACTGAAGGGAGGCCTCACTGCTGTCTACAACTACCTTAAAGGACATTGTGGAGGGAGATGCTGGTACTAGTCTCTTCTCACAGGTAAATGGGTGGTGAATGGCTGGAGAGCAGCCCTGAGGAAAAGGACCTTGGAGTCTGGGTTGATGAAAAGCTCAACATGAGCCTGCAGTGTGCATATGCAGCCCAGACAGCAACGGAGTCCTAGGCTGCATCAAGAGCAGTGTGGTCAGCAGGGCAAGGGAGGGGATTCTGCCACTTTACTCTGCTCTCATCAGACCCCACCTGGAGTACTGTGTGCAGTTC
>VWZE01014786.1:5014-20816 GCA_013396675.1 Eubucco bourcierii | reverse complement strand
AATCCTGGAAGGCCACTCCAAGGTCTCCTGAAAGCCTAATCTGCTGAGAAGTTCTGACTTGGTATAGGCTTTGCTGTATTTATAGCAGTCTAGAAGTGGCTCAGATGAGTCAAGGTTGCCTTTTGTCCTTCCTTCTTATGGTTAACAACCTTAAATCACATGGAATTCTCGTTCCCTTTTCATGTTTTCCCTTCCTCTTTTGCCTTCCCTGCAGGTTAATTCTGAGTTCTACACTGGGTGGCTGGATCACTGGGGGCACCGTCACTCTGTGGTGCCCACACAAACCATAGCTAAAACACTCAGCGAGATCCTGGCACGTGGTGCCAATGTTAACCTGTAAGTGACTATTCAATAACAGTTCTTTTTTTGGTGGGGGGAGAGTTTTGTTCTGCCCCATTCTGCAAAGCCTGGTTTTACATGGATGGTTTCCTTTCCTTTTTAGGTACATGTTTATAGGTGGAACTAACTTTGGCTATTGGAATGGTAAGAAATGATTGAATTTGTGTTGGTGATGTAGGGGAGCTGCTCCTGAATTTAGGCAGCAATGTATTCTGTGAAAGAATAAAAGCTGTGCCTGACAGTCAGAGAATGGTTTGGGTTGGAAGGGACCTACAAAGTTCATCCAGTCCAACCCCTCTGCAGTCAGCAGGGACATAGAAGGGTAAGGTTGGAAGGGACCTCAAGGATCATCTAATTCCAACCCCCTGCCATAGGCAGGGACACCTCCCACTAGCACAGGTCACTCAAAGCCTCCTCCAACCTGGTCTTGAATACCTCCAGGGAGGGAACAGCCACAACCTCCCTGGGCAACCTGTGCCAGTGTCTCACCACCCTCACTGCAAACAACTTCCTCCTAACATCCAGTCTAAATCTCCCCTCTGCCACTTCAAACCCATGTCCTGGCATTGCAAGGCCTTGTCAATAGTCCCTCCCCAGCCTTCCTGTAGCCCCCTTCAGATCCTGGAAGGCTACTCTAAGGTCTCCTGGAAACCTTCTCTTCTCTAGGNTCTCTAGGCTGAAGAACCCCAACTCTTGTAGCCTGTCTTCGTAGACATCCTCCAATAGAGCAGGTTGCTCAGAGCCTTGTCCAACCTGACCTTAAATGTCTCCAGGGATTGGGCCTCAACTACCTCCTTGGGCAACCTATTGCAGTGTTCCACCACCCTCATGGTGCAGAGGTTGTTCCTCGAATCCAATCTAAATCCCTTCTAATTTCAAACCATTGTCCCTCATCCTGTCCCTGCAGGCCTTTGCAAACAGCCCCTCTGCAGCCTTCCTGCAGCCCCCTTCATGTACTGACAGGCTGTTATTAGGTCTCTCTAGNGAGCAGGTTGCTCAGAGCCTTGTCCAACCTGACCTTAAATGTCTCCAGGGATTGGGCCTCAACTACCTCCTTGGGCAACCTATTGCAGTGTTCCACCACCCTCATGGTGCAGAGGTTGTTCCTCGAATCCAATCTAAATCCCTTCTAATTTCAAACCATTGTCCCTCATCCTGTCCCTGCAGGCCTTTGCAAACAGCCCCTCTGCAGCCTTCCTGCAGCCCCCTTCATGTACTGACAGGCTGTTATTAGGTCTCTCTAGAGCCTTCTCTTCTCCAGACTGAAGAACCCCAGTTCCCTCAACCTGTCCTCATAGCAGAGGTGCTCCAGCCCCCTGATCCAGAGGCCCTCCTCTGGACCCTCTCCAGCAGGTCCGTGTCCTTCCTGTGTAGAGGTCTCCAGAGCTGGATGCAGTAATCCAGGTGAGGTCTCACCAGAGCAGAAGGGCAAATCACCTCTCTCAACCTGCTGATCATGCTGCTTTTGATGCAGCCCAAAATACTGTTTGACTTCTGGGCTGCAAACTCCCACTGTTGGCTCCTGTCCAGCTTCTTATCCCCCAGCACTCCCAGGTCCTCTTCTGCAGATGCCTGCACTAGCAGTTCTCTATTGCCAACGTATTGTGCCAAACACAGATGGTTTTTAGCTTTGCAAAAGCTGCTTCTGCTTCACTCAGTCCTAGGAAACAGTTAAAACATTTGTTTCTCCACAGAATATTGCTGGAGGTGGTCTGGCAGAGCAGCATGAGCTCAGAAGGATGTTGTCCTCCATCAAGGATGTTTTCTCAATTCCAACTTGAAAGGCCTACACTGAATGTAGAAATGTAGCAATCTTAACTGTGGTTGGAGAAGATTCTGAAGTTGATACCTTGGGAAGAAACCCAAGTTCTGCTCTTTTTCCATTGCTGATGTTTTTGTTCTGGTCTTTTCCCCTCCCTCAGGTGCTAACATGCCCTATATGCCACAGCCCACTAGTTACGACTACGACGCTCCTCTGAGCGAAGCAGGGGATCTGACAGAGAAGTACTTTGCTGTGAGGGAAGTCATTGGTATGGTGAGTGTCCCAGAGACATGTCTGAAAGCAGCCCTGCTGCACTGCAAACTCTTTCACTCTTCTCTTGGTGTAAGTTTCTTCTGAATTCAGTGTTCTCCAAAGGTAAGGGAAGCGAAGCAGAACGAGGCTATTAGCCCAACCTAGCTGCTTGCTGTTAGGAAAGGGGAAAGGTCTTAGAATCACAGAATGGTAAGGTTGGACCTCAAAGATCATCTAGTTCCAACCCCCTGCCAGAGGCAGGGACACCTCCCACTAGCACAGCTCACTCAAGGCCTCCCCCAGCCTGGCCTTGAACACCTCCAGGGAGGGAGCAGCCACAACCTCCCTGGGCAACCTGTGCCAGTGTCTCACCACCCTCACTGCAAACAACTTCCTCCTAACATCCACTTTCAATCTCCCCTCTGCCACTTCAAATCCATTGCCCCTTGTCCTGGCATTGCAAGCCCTTGTCAATAGTCCCTCCCCAGCCTTCCTGTAGCCCCCTTCAGATCCTGGAAGGCTACTCTAAGGTCTCCTGGAAGCCTTCTCTTCTCCAGGATGCAGAGCCCCAACTCTCTCAGCCTGTCCTCACAGCAGAGCTGCTGCAGCCCTCTCAGCATCCTGGTGGCCTCCTCTGGACCCACTCCAAAAGTTCCATGTCCTTCCTGTGCTGGTGGCTCCAGAGCTGTACACTTCTTGCACTTCTCTGGCTGTTTTCTGTCCTAGTGCCTCCCTCCTTTCTTCTAAAAACAGGGGTACAGGTGCAGGCCTGTATCCCAAGCTTCAGGTTTGGGCCTTTGTGAGGAGGAGCATTCCTAGTCAAATGCACACCACTTGTTTCTGTGCTACCACAAACTATAGCTAGCAGGTATTGCCATCTTGGCTTTGCTGTAAAAATGAGCACTATCTCCACGAACTGGAAATAAACATGGAACCTGTGCCTGGGTTTGGATTAGTCCTGCATTGGAAACTGTTCAGATGAGGCTTAAAAACAGATCCCATGGGAATCTCAGGCCTCAGGCTGGTGCTTGCTGTCTTGTTACATGCCAGCCATGTCCCTGTTCAATACAGGGTGCATTTTTGGTGAGAGTAGATCCCCTAGAAGTGCACTACACCTCAGGTAATGCTCTAGTGTTTATATCCATACTCGTGGAAGTCCTCCTGTGGATGACTTTCTCCATTATCCCTAAGCTGTCCAGTGGTGGGATAATTTTGATAACCTGCCAAGGGGAATATGTTATCTCACTGCAGCTTTTCTCACCAGAGAAATTCCCAAACTTCCTGTTTTTGAGTTGTTTTCTTTGAGGCAAGATCCCTATCTGAGTTGTAAGTAGTGCTCTGGTGCAGAGAGGCAGCCTTGATAAGATCTGAAGTGTTCAGTATGACCTAAGGTGTTCTGGGTCATGGAGCAGCTGGTTTTGGTGTGGTTTGTTTGTCTCACCTCCTATATCCATAGGATCTCAGTGAAGTTTTCCTGTCGCAGCTGTGGGTTCTAAACTACTCAGTTTGAGGTGGAGCTGATGGAAGCTGATTAAGCTGCCTGTAGCCAATGACTGCCTTCACACACACACACACAGTATCACCAAGGTTTGAAGAGACCTCAAAGCTCATCAAGTCCAACCCAATACCACAGCCCTCCAGACNTGCTGCTTGCCTGAGAGAAGAAAGCAACCTCCTCCTGGCTACAAGCACCCTTCAGGTAGCTGGAGACAGCAAGAAGGTCTCCCCTGAGCCTCCTCTTCTCCAGGCTAACCAATCCCAGCTCCCTCAGCCTCTCTCCATAGGGCTGTGCTCCAGGCCTCTCCCCAGCCTCGTTGCCCTTCTCTGGACACACTCAAGCACCTCAATGTCCTTCTTCAATGGAGGGGCCCAGAACTGGACCCAGGACTCAAGGTGTGGCCTAAGCAGTGCAGAGTGCAGGGGGAGAATGAGCTCCCTGCTCCTGCTGGCCACACTCTTGCTGCTGCAGGCCAGGATGCCATTGGCCTTCTTGGCCACCTGGGCACCCTGCTGGCTCATGTTCAGGTGGGTGTCAGTCAACACCCCCAGATCCCTAACTAGCCTTCCACACATTGGCTGGGCTGCAGAGCTGACACATTATAATATTCCTTTACTGTTACTTGCAGGTAATGAATGTAATAAAGAGGAAAGATTTAGGTCTATAGCTTCTTTCAGTTGCTGACAGCATTCTCTAAATCACAGAATTAACCAGGTTGGAAAAGACCTCTAGGATCATGAAGTCCAACCTATCACCTGACCCTTCTAAGTAACTAAACCATGGCCTCCTCCAACTTCCTTTTAAACACCTCTAGGGATGGTGGCTCCACCAGCTCCTTGGGCAGCCCACTCCAGTGCCAATCACTCTTGCTATGAGTTTTGTGCTGATACACCATGTGTAAGCCCAGAAAATCATGCCTCCTGCTGAAACTTTAAAGCTGGAGAAAAGACAGTTGTTTGAAATTAGATGAGTAGGTTTAGATTGGATGTTAGGAACAAGTTCTGCACCAGTACCTGAAGTGGGCTACAGGAAAGCTGCAGAGGGGCTGTTTGCAAAGACCTGCAGGGACAGGATGAGGGACAATGGCTTGAAATTAGAAGGGATTTAGATTGGTTGTGAGGAACAACCTCTGCACCACGAGGATGATGGAACACTGCAACAGGTTGCCCAGGGAGGTAGTTGAGGACCAATCCGTGGGGGTATTTAAGGTCATGTTGGACAAGGCTCTGAGCAACCTGCTCTAGTGAGGATGTCCCTGCTGACTGCAGAGGGGCTTGGACTGGATGACCTTTGGAGGTCCCTTCCAACCCAAACTGTTTGATGATTCTAACAGTTCCCATCGGGAAGTACTGGTAAGGAAGAGTCAGGTAGAAATATTACCCTGCACCCTGGGAAAGTTTAACTCGAGCTCTGTGAGCTGGTGGTGACCAGTGCAGAAGGGCTGTAGAAGACAGTAATGCAAGCTCTAACCACAGGAGGGCTCTGAGGGCGCTGGGATTCTTGGGCAGCTCATGTTTCTACCATCACCTCGGCTTGAAGAGTTACTTCAGAGTTCTTTACCATATATGATCAAGTCAGATTTTTCTGTCGGCCTCCTCCACCTTAGACTAAACACAGCTGTAATCCTGAAGGACACAAAGGTCACCTGCTTTTACCCAAAGTTCTCCTGCAAGTTGTGAAGTGAGAATTTACATAAACCATGTTTGTATTTAAGTTAGTTCTTTTGCTTCTTTTCCTGCCTAGTACAAGCAGTTACCAGAAGGCCTTATCCCTCCAACAACACCCAAGTTTGCATATGGGAAGCTTCGCTTGCAGAAGGTAAATGAACATCGCTACTATGCTGTGAATCTTCCTGCGTGTTTGGTTCTGGATTGAAAAAATAAAGTGGTTCTGAGGATGTCCTGGCAGTATTTATTAAGGCCAGGTGCAATGTCTTGCACCTGAGTAGGCACAATCCCAAGCACAGCTCCAGGCTGGGTGGGGAATGGCTGAGAGCAGCCCTGAGGAACAGGACCTCGGGGTCCGGGGGGATGAAAAGCTCCAGATGAGGCTGCAGTGTGAGTGCAGCCCAGACAGCAACTGTGTGCTGGGCTGCAGCAAGAGCAGTGTGGGCAGCAGGGCAAGGGAGGGGATTGTGCCCCTTTGCTCTGCTCTCCTCAGACCCCACCTGCAGTCCTGTGTGCAGTTCTGGAGCCCCCAGCACAGGAAGGACATGGAAATGTTGGAGTGGGTCCAGAGGAGGCCACCAAGATGCTGAGAGGGCTGCAGCAGCTCTGCTGTGAGGACAGGCTGAGAGAGTTGGGGCTGTGCAGCCTGGAGAAGAGAAGGCTTCCAGGAGACCTTAGAGTAGCCTTCCAGGATCTGAAGGGGGCTCCAGGAAGGCTGGGGAGGGACTATTGACAAGGTCTTGTAATGCCAGGACAAGGGGAATGGGTTTGAAGTGTCAGAGGGGAGATTGAAAGTGGATGTTAGGAGGAAGTTGTTTGCAGTGAGGGTGGTGAGACACTGGCAGAGGTTGCCCAGGGAGGTTGTGGCTGCTCCCTCCCCGGGGGGGGTCAAGGCCAGGTTGGATGAGGCCTTGAGTGACCTGTACTAGTGTTGAGGTGTCCCTGCTTATGGCAGGGGGTTGGAACTGGATGATCCTTGAGGTCCTTTCCAACCTTACCATTCTATGACTTTATATGCCACACCAAGTGAAGAGGAAAACATTGAAAGAAGATTGTTCAGGTTGTTGTGAGCGGAGCTTTGGAGTCAGGAATCATGCCCAGGGTGGAAAATAAGAAAATGTTTGTTATCTGCAGAGGTGAAGAATGTTTGTCATGGGGAGTACCTACCAGGAATTTTGCTAGCCTGAAGTGAGTGCATTATTGACACACCAGAATCGTGGTTATCTTAGGCAACTCATGGGGTGGTTTTGGTGAGAAAAGACCTCGAAGATCATTGAGTCCAACCAGCAACCTTGTGGTAATTCATATAGAATGGGTCAGTTTGAAAGTGATCTCAAAGGTCATCTACTCCAGCCTCCCCAGCACAGGCAGGGACAGCTCTCATCTGAACTGGGCTGCTCAGGGCCAGTCTGGCCTTGAATACTCCCAGGAGCATTCATACTCAGCCTTGTTAAAACTCTTGGCATTGGACTGAGTGTCAAGGATGGTGTCAGGCCTAACATTTTTGGATTTCTGGGCAACTGGCTAAGTGGCCAGAGATGCAAACTCTTCTGTTTGGACTGAACTTTACTAACTTTACTCTCTCTGCTGTTTTTTTGTGCTGCAGGTGGGCACAGTGGTGGAGCATCTTAACCAGCTGTCCCCTGCTGGAGTGGTGAAAAGCACTTACCCATTGACCTTTGTAGAGCTGAAGCAGGTGAGGATGCCCTCAATAGGCCTTCTTAGTAGTTTTGGGAGGTTATTTGGACATCTCTCTGTGGTGGTGTTCCTATGTCCAGTGTTTACAGCTTATCTCAGCATGAAGCAAGGGCATGATAAAGGTGTCCAGGAGTTCTGCATCAGAGACCTTCCTGTGTTCTGAACTGCTCCTGTTTTGTGCCTCAGACTTTTGATCTTTCCTCTTTCTATGCTGTCCAGGCTTTCATCTTTATCTCTGTCTTCTCTGAAGTATTGATTTTCAGGTTCTTAGAGACCTGAAAAATATTTTTCTTTGAATTAGATTTCCTTACTCCTGTTTATGCTGCTCTCCACACCACCTATCATTGTAAGCACAGCAGCCCAGACAGTCCCATCCTCCCCACTGTTCCCTCTCTGTCAGTCTCTGCATCACTTTGCCTGTCAGTGTTGGTGCCTTTCTCTGCCTCACAATCAAAGAGGAGGTCAGATTTAGAGCAGACATTAGGAAGAACTTCTTCACCATAAGATGGTGAGACACTGGCACAGGTTGCCCAGGGAGGTGATGTCCTGAAAGATGTCTTGTCCCTGAAAGTATTTTAAGGCCAGGCTGGATGTGGCTCTGTGCAACCTGATCTAGTGTGAGGTGTCCCTGACCATGGCAGGAGGGTTGGAGCTGGATAATCATAAAATGGTAAGGTTGGAAGAGACCTCAAGGATCATCTAGTTCCAACCCCCTGCCATAGGAAGGGACACCTCCCCCTAGCACAGGGCACTCAAGGCCTCATCCACCCTGGCCTTGAACCCCTCCAGGGAAGGAGCAGCCACAACCTCCCTGGGCAACCTGTGCCAGTGTCTCACCACCCTCACTGCAAACAACCTCCTCCTAACATCCAGTCTAAATCTCCCCTCTGACAGTTCAAACCCATTCCCCTTGTCCTGGCATTCCCAGACCTTGTCAATAGTCCCTCCCCAGCCTTCCTGTAGGTCCCTTTCAGATCCTGGAAAGCTACTCTAAGGTCTCCTGGAAGCCTTCTCTTCTCCAGGCTGCACAGCCCCAACTCTCTCAGCCTGTCCTCACAGCAGAGCTGCTGCAGCCCTCTCAGCATCTTGGTGGCCTCCTCTGGACCCGCTCCAACACTTCCATGTCCTTCCTGTGCTGGGGGCTCCAGAACTGCACACAGGACTGCAGGTGGGGTCTGAGGAGAGCAGAGCAAAGGGGCACAATCCCCTCCCTTGCCCTGCTGCCCACACTGCTCTTGCTGCAGCCCAGCACACAGTTACTGTCTGGGCTGCACTCACACTGCAGCCTCATCTTGAGCTTTTCATCACCCCAGACCCCAAGGTCCTTTTCCTCAGGGCTGCTCTCAGCCATTCCCCACCCAACCTGGAGCTGTGCTTGGGATTGTGCCTACCCAGGTGCAGGACCTTACACTTGGCCTTGATCCTTGAGGTCCCTTCCAACCCTGCCAATTCTGTGATTTTATGACTTGCTGAATGTGTCCATTTACAGTGCACTTTTAGGTTTATTACAGCAAGTCAGTTGATAAGAGCTGTTTCAGCTCTTTTTTTATTTTAAGGAGCAAATAATAGTGTGGGCTGTTAACTGCTTGGGTTTTGTTGAGGAAATACCTCCCCAGGCAGGACCCTTATCTTTAAAAGTTACATAAATGTGCCCATGAAACATCTACAAATGGAAACTCTGTGGAATTTATACTGGTTGCTTAAAGGTCAGAGTGAACTCTAGTCTGAAGCTGGGGTATGAGAGATGCAATCTGTAGTGAATGAAAGTTCCTGCTTCATTCTGAGCACGTAGGCAGGAATTGGGGGACCTGAACTGAAGCTACAGAATTACTGTGCTCACTGATCTGTTTGGGATTGTGTTTTTCTCTTCTTTTCTTAGTATTTCGGGTTTGTACTGTACAGAACTGCACTGCCCAGGAACTGCACGGAGCCAGCGCAGCTCTCAGCACCGCTGAATGCAGTCCACGATCGAGCCTACGTCTCCGTGGATGGGGTAATGGCTGAGTGTCTGCCATCAGGGACCCTCACAAAAACCATGGAATCATAGAATGGGAAGGTTGGAAGGGGCCTCAAGATAATCTAGTTCCAACCCCCTGCCATAGGCAGGGACACCTCTCACTAGCACAGCTCACTCAAGGCCACCTCCAACCTGGCCTTGAACACCTCCAGGGAGGGAGCAGCCACAACCTCCCTGGGCAACCTGTGCCAGTGTCTCACCACCCTCACTGCAAACAACTTCCTCCTAACATCCACTTTCAGTCTCCCCTCTGCCACTTCAAACCCATTCCCCTTGTCCTGGCATTCCCAGACCTTGTCAATAGTCCCTCCCCAGCCTTCCTGTAGCCCCCTTCAGATCCTGGAAGACTACTCTAAGGTCTCCTGGAAACCTTCTCTTCTGCAGGCTGCAGAGCCCAAACTCTCTCAGCCTGTCCTCACAGCAGAACTGCTCCAGCCCTCTGAGCAGCTTTGTGGCCTCCTCTGGACCCACTCCAACACTTCCATCTCCTTCCTATGCTGGGGGCTCCAGAACTGCACACAGGACTGCAGGTGGAATCTCAGAAAAGCAGAGTAAATGGGGAGAAAAAGGGAAGACTTCAGGGACAGATAATAACTTGAAATCAGCTAAGGAAAGAGTTGGCGTCAAGCTCTTGCTGCCTAGGAGCACATCCAGTTGATGTACTTAAAAGTGAATATTGGGGTAGCAGCTTTTTGGGGGTTGTGTGTATGCTTGAATGCAAGAAGAGGGAAGGATAAAAACCCACCACATACTTTTATATGCATTGTTCTCTTATTTTGCTCATTCAAGTTGAAGAGTCAGTGACAGGATTTTGTTGGTTTTCAGTGGTTGTTCACAGAATGGTTTGGAGTTATTCTTTTCTTCCTCTTCCTCACACAGGTTCCTCAAGGTGTTCTTGAAAGAGATAAATCCCTTGTGATAAATGTGACTGGGAAGGCTGGAGCAAATCTGGACATCTTGGTAGAGAACATGGGCCGGGTCAACTTTGGTAGATACAATAATGACTTCAAGGTAGGTAAAATCAGGTACAGGATTGTGGTGGCTTTGCCTCTTTTCTACAGCCTAAAAAGAAAGCAGTGGGTGGTAACAAGCAAGAGGATCAGGGTTACATAGCTGTAATTTCATCTCCAAATGTAACCACTCACTAGTTCTCATTTGAGTTTTCCCAGTCACAACATGAATGTGCAATGAAAAACTTGACAGACTCTGTTGGTTTTGCTTTTGTTGGTTCACTTCTCTTGTCAACCAGAAGGTCACCCACAAGATTTTTTCAGAGTGGTGATCAAGGGCACAATGTCCACCTGGAAACCAGTGATAAGTAGTGTCCCTCAGGGGTCAGTGCTGGCACCAGTGCTGTTTGACATCTTTGTCAGTGCCATGGACAGAGGAATCAGTGCAGCCTCAGCGAGTGTGCAGCTGGCACCAAGCTGTGTGGCACAGTCACTTGCTAGAGGGCAGGGATCCATCCAGAGGGACCTGGACAGGCTGCAGAGCTGTGCCCAGGCCATTCTCAGGACATTCAACAAGGCCAAGTGTAAGGTCCTGCACCTGGGTAGGCACAATCCCAAGCACAACTCCAGGCTGGGTGGGGAATGGCTGAGAGCAGCCCTGAGGAAAAGGCCCTGGGGGTCTGGGTTGATGAAAAGCTCAACCTGAGGCTGCAGTGTGAGTGCAGCCCAGACAGCAACTGTGTGCTGGGCTGCAGCAAGAGCAGTGTGGGCAGCAGGGCAAGGGAGGGGATTGTGCCCCTTGGCTCTGCTCTCCTCAGACCCCACCTGCAGTCCTGGGTGCAGTTCTGGAGCCCCCAGCACAGGAAGGACATGGAAGTGTTGGAGCCAGTGCAGAGGAGGCCACCAAGATGCTGAGAGGGCTGCAGCAGCTCTGCTGTGAGGACAGGCTGAGAGAGTTGGGGCTCTGCAGCCTGGAGAAGAGAAGGCTTCCAGGAGACCTTAGAGTAGCCTTCCAGGATCTGAAGGGGGCTACAGGAAGGCTGGGGAGGGACTATTGACAAGGTCTTGCAATGACAGGACAAGGGGCAATGGGTTTGAACTGGCAGAGGGGAGATTTAGACTGGATGTTAGGAGGAAGTTGTTTGCAGTGAGGGTGGTGAGACACTGGCACAGGTTGCCCAGGGAGGTTGTGGCTGCTCCCTCCCTGGAGGTGTTCAAGGCCAGGTTGGAGGAGTCCTTGAGTGACCTGTGCTAGTGGGAGGTGTCCCTGCCTATGGCAGGGGGTTGGAACTGGCTGATCCTTGAGGTCCCTTCCAACCTTAACCATTCTATGATTCTATGATCTTTCAGAGTGAGTCGAACCTGTAGCTAACATTTAAAAATGTGCAAGGCTGTTTGGATAAACTCCAAACATGGAGTTGGAAATTGGTCTAGATCTTGGCTGTACTTCAGGGCTGGTGAATCCTGGTGTTGCATTCCTGTGTGTCTGTGTGCATGGATCCAGCTGTGCCTTTTGTATTTCTCTCCATGCCGCACTAGGTTGGCCAGCAGTGCACCCTTGCAGTGTTTTCAGTGTAGCTAAGGAAGGCTGTGTCCTGAGCACTTTACCATGTAAAATGGCCCGTTCAGGTTTGAGCTAATCAGTGTTAGAGGTAATTATCAGAAGGCTTCTGGCTCCATGCAGCACTGTGGGACCTTTAGGTGGCTGCTTGAGTGCCTGTGGCTGGTTGACCTTGGCTGACCACCAGGCACACACCAAACCACTCTGTCATGACCACCAGATGCCCACCAAGCCACTCTGTCACTTCTCCTCCATCACCAGGCCAGGAGAGGAAAATAGAAGGAAGGGTTTGTGGGTCAAGAAAAGGACAGGGAGCTGACTCACCTGTGACTCTCATGGCAAACTCTTTGTGCTGCCTTCTCAAGGTACCTTGCCTTTAGCCCAGTGTGAGATGGCAGCTGGTTCCTCAGTGTCTTGCCTTCATGTTGAGGCAGCAGAAACCTTCCATTTCTTTCTTTCCTTAGCACCTGGCTTGTTATTAAACCTGGGTGCTTAGTGCTAAATGCAGGGAACTGGAGAGAGGGTTAGAGGCTGAGTTAGGGAGGTCTCCAGCTGTGGTTGAGGTGAAATTCACACTTATCAGGGTTTCAGCCTTTTAAAGGTTGAAGAGTGAAAGCAAGTTTAGTAGAGAAATGCATTGTGAGAACCCTCCAGGATCCTTCCAGACAAAAGAGGCAGCCTCTCCCAGGTAGCTTTGGAATATGTGTTCCTTCTTCCCAGGCAAACCCTTTCCTTATGCTCTGCTTTGTGTTGGTTTTGAAGAGTAGCAATAATTACACCTTGGACTTCAGATATTTTTGTACTTTCAAAAACCACTTTAGGGGAAGTGGTTTCTGCCTTCTAAAGCCTCACATTTTGAAGCAAACAGGGTTGCTTTTCTAGGTTTGTTTGGTTGTTATTTGATTGGGTTTCTTCTGAGCTTGAAATGGAACTGAGCATCTAGCTTTTGAGGAGAAACCTTCACAGAACTTTAGGGTTAAAACATCCTGGCCAGTCTAGGTTCTGTTTCAAATGGAACTGAGCATCTAGCTTTTGAGGAGAAACCTTCACAGAATTTTGGGGTTAAAGCATCCTGCCAGTCTAGGTTCTACTCCAAATGGAACTGAGCATCTAGCTTTTGAGGAGAAACCTTAGTAGAACTTTGGGGTTAAAACATCCTGGCCAGTCTAGGTTCTGTTTCAAATGGAACTGAGCATCTAGCTTTTGAGGAGAAACCTTCACAGAATTTTGGGGTTAAAACATCCTGGCCAGTCTAGGTTCTGCCATTGAAGGCCACAAGGAAGTCTGTGCTTTCTCTGTTGGTTTTTCTCTACTTTTCCACATGTTGCTTGCCACCTCTGTCTTTGGTTTACCTGGGAAATGTGTATCTGCATCTGGGCTTCAAAATGTGAAGCTTTACAAGGCAGGAGCCCCTTCCTCTAAAGCTGCCTTGCTTTGTACTGCTGTCAGAAGCAAAGTAGCCATTTAACCTCATTTTAAGCAGTCACACCATTTGTAGTGTCTAAAGATAGAATCATAGAATGGGAAGGTTGGAAGGGACCTCAAGCATCATCTAGTTCCAACCCCCTGCCATAGGCAGGGACACCTCCCACTAGCACAGGTCACTCAAGGCCTCCTCCAACCTGACCTTGAACACCTCCAGGGAGGGAGCAACCACAACCTCCCTGGGCAACCTGTGCCAGTGTCTCACCACCCTCACTGCAAACAACTTCCTCCTAACATCCACTTTCAGTCTCCCCTCTGCCACTTCAAACCCATTCCCCTTGTCCTGGCATTCCAAGACCTTGTCAATAGTCCCTCCCCAGCCTTCCTGTAGCCCCCTTCAGATCCTGGCAGGCTACTCTAAGGTCTTCTCGAAGTCTTCTCTTCTGCCTTTGGGATACAGGTTAGAAAGTTTGGGCTACTGCTATGTTCTGTCACTTCAGCTGATTGCTAGAGAGAGTAAAGCTTAGGTTGTATAAAAAATGTTTTGCCGCTTAACTGTGCAGGTATTTTATTTAGATACAAGANCCTCTTCAAACCCATTGCCCCTTGTCCTGGCATTCCAAGCCCTTGTCAATAGTCCCTCCCCAGCCTTCCTGGAGCCCCCTTCAGGTCCTGGAAAGCTACTCTAAGGTCTCCTGGAAGCCTTCTCTTCTCCAGGCTGCAGAGCCCCAACTCTCTCATCCTGCCCTTATAGCAGAGCTGCTGCAGCCCTCTCAGCATCTTGGTGGCCTCCTCTGGACCCACTCCAACACTTCCAAGAAGTTCCTGTTCTGTGAAGTGGGCACCTAGGTAAAGGTAGAGAAAACCAATTGGTGCTCCTCCTTCTGCTGCTGCTGAGGCTTGTGAAGTCAGTGCAATGCTTATCAGACAGGGCAAACACATCATGTAGTATCAGGCCTCCAAGCCTATAGGAGATGTGGTTTTGCTTGTTCCTGTTTGCCTTGTGGTGCTTGCAAGAGGACTGAAGTTGCACTCAAAAGCAACTCCTCTGCAGGGTCTGTTGGAGCAGTTCTGCAGAGGTAAGAGCGAGGGTTTGAAAGCAGCTCCCTGCGTTGCACTGAGACACCTCACCAGAAACAATTACCCTAACACAATGAAGATGTCTTTCATTCTTAAATCATGACCTTGCCTTGCTTTTGCATGCACTGTGTGAGCACCTGGTGTGCTGCACAGGAGGTTCTGTAGAATTGAAACAAAGGCTCCGTGGGCTTCAGGCTGACTGTAAGCTTGAAGTGTTTCGGTGAATCAGTGCCTTGATTTTGTGATACTGTTATCTGCAGGAGGTTGATAGGAAGCCAAGGCTGCTTTCTCTGCTATTGTGCAGGTTAATGGCTTGGGTCAGTGACTCAGAGTTATGATTTGTAATGTTTTCCCTGCTATTTTTATTAAAGCACTCAGCAAGTTCATGTTAAAGCAAAAGAGGAATCTTCACAGTTAGGAAGTTTTGAAGGGGAACAGCTCTTTCACAGACAATAAATGAAACCCTTTGTTCTCCAGCAAAGTTTAGTTACCATTTGGTGAAGAGCAGGTACTTGGCTTTTTCACACACAGATTGGCAGCTGGTGCAAGCATTTCAGTTTGGGTTTTGTTCCTGGCTTTAGTTGCAGCCCAGTAACTTCAATAACATGAAACCAGTTGTGTTATTTTGGGTTTGTTTTTCTGCTTCTCCTAGGGACTGGTTTCAAATTTAACTCTTGATGAAGATATCCTTGTTGAGTGGGAAATGTATCCTCTAGACATTGATGGAGCAGTAAAGCATGACATGAGTGGCCACTTTGATCAGCCAAAGAGATCTGCAGACCATCAGCTGAGTTATGAAGCACCTACTTTTTACACTGGGACCCTTTCAATTCCTGAAGGAATTCCAGACTTGCCTCAAGACACCTATGTCAAGTTTCCTGGCTGGACAAAGGTATGACCTTTTGCTGTAGGAACTTTGGAGTCCACTCAGAGCCATTGAAACATCTATGAATAATGAAAATCCACCTCTCTTGGGTGGTTGGAAGCTGGTTGTATTAGTGAGGGGCCTCTACTTTCTCCTTCCCCTCTACTCTGTCCTGGTGAGGCCCCACCTGGAATATTGCATCCAGTTCTGGGCTTCTCAGTTCAAGAGGGACCAGAGATCTACTTGGGAAAGTCCAGCAGAGGACTACAAAGGTGCTGAAGGTACTGGAGCTTGAATTTGATTGTTAATGTGATGGTTTGGGAGTTCCCTGTCCCCCACACTTTGTAAAATCCCCCAGACTAGACTCAACCAGCTGGAAGTTAAGGACTGAAGCTCTATTTACAGCTCAGCACAATGGACAAGCAGAGATAGACACAACAGACAGGAATAGTTACAGACAGAGACAAGTTAAAGGTAATACAGAAACACAACTCCCCTGCCAGAAATCAGAGACCCCAGGAGGGGCTCCCAACCACCCTTCCACCTTCTCCCCACCCCTATGACTTACCCCAAGGTTTAACTTACACACAAGGTGAGCTTGGAGGATGGGCCAGGGGGGTTAGAAGAAAAGTGGTTAGTGAAGATTTATCATAGAATCACAGAATGGTAAGGTTGGAAGGGACCTCAA
>VWZE01014782.1:13645-23719 GCA_013396675.1 Eubucco bourcierii | reverse complement strand
GAAAAAAAAAAAAAAAGAAGAAAGAAAACCCAAAAGTCTCCTGTGGGGTTTATTGGCTTCTTAATTCAAGCTGTAAGTATGCTCAGGAAGGGTTGTGTTTAATCACAGTCTCACAGTCTCACCAAGGTTGGAAGAGACCTCAAAGCTCATCCAGTCCAACCCATTCCCACAGCCCTCCAGACCAGACCATGGCACCAAGTGCCACCTCCAAACCTGCCTTGAACACCTCCAGGGACGCTGACTCCACCACCTCCCTGGGCAGCCCATTCCAGCAGTCAATGACTCTCTCAGGCAAGAACTTTCTCCTCACCTCCAGCCTAAACTTCCCCTGGCACNCTAAACTTCCCCGGGCCCAGCTTGAGACTGTGTCCTCTTGTTCTGCTGCTGCTTGCCTGAGAGAAGAAAGCAACCTCCTCCTGGCTACAACCACCCTTCAGGTAGCTGTAGACTACCTTTAATGCCTTTACCTCTTCCCTGGCATCTTTACCCCTCAGAGCACAAAACCAAAAGCCTGATTGAATTCATGTGGGGCTTGTGAGATGAGCTCCTTAATGTTCCACTATCTGAAGGGGGCTACAGGAAGGCTGGGGAGGGACTATTGACAAGGGCTTGGAATGAGAGGAAGAATGGGTTTGAAGTGTCAGAGGGGAGATTTAGGCTGGATGTTAGGAGGAAGTTGTTTGCAGTGAGGGTGGTGAGACACTGGCACAGGTTGCCCAGGGAGGTGTTCAAGGCCAGGTTGGATGAGGCCTTGAGTGAGCTGTGCTAGTGGGAGGTGTCCCTGCCTATGGCAGGGGGTTGGAACTGGCTGAGCTTTGAGCTCCCTTCCAACCTTCCCATTCTATGATTCTGTGTTTGTGGTTCCCCTCATCACGAATCAACTCTGCTGGAGGTTCAGGTTGTGCCTCAAGCATACCTCTGTTTATCCTGACTGCTACTTATCCTGCCTTGCAAACATTGCATTGAGCACTTTAGGACTTAACACAATTCACTTTTGGTTTTGTATTTATGCTAATATATTTTCTCCTTTTTCCTCTACATGATTAAAGAGGTTGGAACTAGATGATCCTTGAGGTCCCTTCCAACCTTACCATTCTATGATTCTATGATTCTATGATTAACCCCAGTTCTACTGTGTACTCCAGCATGGAGTTCAGTTTAGTTTTGCTCTCTTCAGGGCATCTGGGCTGAAATGGAAATGAAGATACAAACTTTACTGCAAGTTATTTGTGAGTTTGAAGCTCAGAATTGAATTCTATGCAACCTCTCTCCTCTTGAATTCAGTGCAGGCTCTCCCCTCTTCTGTCCTGCTTCATTTTGCTACTTTGCTTGTAGCTGAAGAAGGCTTCAGGTTGCTTCCTTCTTTTTCTTTCCCCCTCTCCAAGCATCTTTTTCTTTGCATAAGTCCTGGAATGGTTAAATTCCTCTTGCAAATGGTCTGGATAGGTCAAGCTTCATTGCTTTGCTCTTGCTGTGTAGCAGGAATAAATAACATTTTCTTATTCCTGCTGGTTCTCATAGCATGAAAGGAGAAGTAGAGATCTTCTGGATAACTCTTTCTGTCCTGACTGTGCACACTCTTGGAATCACAGGATGGCATAGGCTCACAGGATGGCAGGGGATGGAAGGGACCCAAAGAGCTCATCCAGTCCAAGCCCCCTGCCAGAGCAGAACCAGACAATCCAGCTCAGGGCACACAGAACACATCCAGACAGGGCTGGAAAGGCTCCAGAGAAGGAGACTCCACAGCCTCTCTGGGCAGCCTGTGCCAGGGCTCTGGGACCCTTCCAGGCAAGAAGTTGCCCCTTGTGTTGAGCTGGAACCTCCTGTGCTGCAGCTTCCATCCATTGCTCCTTGTCCCATCCCAGGCAACAGTGAGCAGAACCTGTCCCCCCCCTCCTGACCCCCAGCCCTCAGATAGTTACAAACATTTATTAAATCCCCTCTCAGTCTTCTCTTCTCCAGAGTAAACAACCCCAGGTCCCTCAGCCTCTCCTCACAGGTAGTCCTCCAATCCCCTCAGCATCCTCATAGCTCTCCCTTGAACTCTCCAGCAGATCTCTGTCCCTCTTCAACTGGGAAGCCCAAAACTGAAGGCAGGACTCATGATGAGGTCTGACCAGCACAGAGCAGAG
The DNA here is from genome assembly GCA_013396675.1 of Eubucco bourcierii. Classification (NCBI taxonomy): domain Eukaryota; kingdom Metazoa; phylum Chordata; class Aves; order Piciformes; family Ramphastidae; genus Eubucco; species Eubucco bourcierii. The sequence continues at coordinate 21,584 of VWZE01014782.1, read as the reverse complement.
GAGGAGATTCTTCCTGGATCTGCTGGACACACTCTGCTCAATGCCCCCCAGGCTCCCACTGTCCCTCTTGCCCAGCAGGGCACATTGCTGCCCATGGATGCTCTCCCCCAGCACTCCCAGGTCCCTCTCCACAGGGCTGCTCTCCAGCAGATCACCTCCCAGCCTGTACTGCTGCTGTTTGGGGTTCCCTGGTTTATTTTAGAAGTATTTATGGGGATTATCTGCAGGCAGTGCTAGGACTGGTGTAATCCAGCAAACTCTCTGGCACTGTGTGCCATGCTGTGTCAGCAGTGTTCAACAGAAGCATTCCAGCCCTCTGGTACCAACCTTTCTGTCTGTCCAGGTGCTCTCCAGCATGACTTTTAACACAGGTGCTAATCTCTATGCTTGTGCCACTTGAAGCCAAGTTTAATTCAAATGCACAGCCCTGAAAGACTGCCACAAATACTTGGCAGGGTGAAGTGGTTGAGCAGGATATGGCCTCTTACCAAGGATACTACTGATGAGGTGTGCAGGAAGCAAGAAGTTCTCCTGATGTCATCTGTGGCACTTGGTGTACTCCAGTGATAAACTGGAAAGGAAAAGAAATCCCTCTTGGCACAGGTTATTTCTAGTTCAGTGCCTCATAAATCCCACAGTAACTTGTGTTAAGAGAGCTGATGAGCTAAACCTTGGGGCTGGATAACTCTGTTCATGCTAACACCTAGCAGGAAAGCAAATTTAGTCTCTGTTTTTTGGTTATTAGCAAGGTTGTAGCTGTTCAGCTGTTACTGACCTGTTGGCATGAACCTGGCAACTGTTGTCTCAGATTTTAAAAGGTTTATCTCAAGGCACTGGAGGTGTAGTGTCAGGGCTTTGTTTTGGAAAGAAATGCACTGTAAATTGAACAAGAGAAAAAATCATTCTGTGCTGGCATTAGCCAGGGACTGCTCTAGAGCAACAGAGGGTAATAGGTGTAGAGAGGTTCTCCTGCCCCTCTGCTCTGCCCTGCTGAGGCCACAGCTGAAGTCCTGTGTCCAGTTCTGGGCCCCCCAGTTCAGCAGGAACACAGAAGTGCTGGAGAGAGTCCAGGCCAGAGCCACAAAGCTGCTGAAGGGAATGGAAGAGCTCTGTTAAGAGGAGAGCCTGAGGGAGCTGGAGCTGTGCTGCTGGCAGAGGAGGAGCCTGAGAGGTGACCTCAGCAATGGTTCTAAAGATGTGCAGGGTGAGTGGCAGGAGGCTGGAGCCAGGCTCTGCTGGGTGATGCCCAGGGACAACACAAGGGGCACTGGCTGCAAGCTGAGGCAGAGGAAGTTCCATGGAAACATGAGGAGGAATTTTTTCCCTGTGAGGGTGCCAGAACCCTGGCACAGGCTGCCCAGGGGGGTTGTGGAGTCTCCCTCTCTGGAGATATTCAAAGCCCACCTGGATGTGTTGCTGTGTGATCTGCTGTGGGTGATGCTGCTGTGGCAGGGGGAGTTGGAGTGTCTGAGCTCTGGAGCTCCCTTCCAGCCCCTGACATGCTGTGATTCTGTGATGCTGTCTCCAATACCTCCTTGCTGTTTCCCCATCCCCTTCATCCATTTGTATTTCTCGATGGGCTTTTCATGTTGCTTCTGCTGTCTGGCTTTGTGAAATGGAATTGATAAAGCTAAGCCAAAGGGAAGGTGATTGACTGTCCCACTTGGAAAGGGGAAAAAAAAAAAACCAAAAACACCACACACACACAAAAAAAAAAAAGAAAGAAAGAAATATTATTCTCCCTGTGATAATAAGCTCAAAATGCTCCTCGGGAATTGCACTTCTGTAAAATCCTCTTTTGAATTGAATTTCAGCATTAAAATTTATGCAGCCATTTGCTATCATCCTTTTATTTATTTATTTATTTATTTATTTATTTATTTATTTATTTATTGTTTTTATTTTTCCCTTCAAGGCAAGATAAATATTTCAGTCTTGGAGCAGCCTGAAACTGCAAACACGTGGCAGGAACCCCAGCTAACATTGCAGGAGGGCTGCTGTGCTGGTCCCAGTGATGAATGGGATGTGCCTGCAGCTGGGGCATGATGCAGCAATTGCTGGGAGGATGAAGTGTTCCAAACAACAGAGATGGATCATTTGCTCTCCTTGGTGCCCAGGCTGTTGAAAGGGTTGGTTTAGAATCAGAGCCATTAGTGCAGCAACTTCAAATCAGAGAATCAGAGAATGGTTTAGGTTGGAAGGGAGCTCAAAGCTCAGGCAGTGCCAACCTCACTGCCATAGGCAGGGACACCTCCCACTAGCACAGGTCACTCAAGGTCTCCTCCAACCTGGCCTTGAATACCTCCAGGGAGGTTGTGGAGCACAGAATCACCCAACGTGATCAAAGATCACGTTGGGTGATTCTGTCCTCCACAACCTCCCTGGGCAACCTGTGCCAGTGTCTCACCACCCTCACTGCAAACAACTTCCTCCTAACATCCAGCCTAAATCTCCCCTCTGACACTTCAAACCCATTCCTCCTCTCACTACAAGCCCTTGTCAATAGTCCCTCCCCAACCCTCCTGTAGCCCCCTTTAGATACTCCACCCCCACACCCCCCAAGCAGCTTGGGCTCACTGTGGCTGTTTGGGCTAGAATTTTAGCTCAGACATAAAAAATTTGGAACAGAGAAACTTAGAATTGGAAGAGTATTGGAGTCTCTGAGGGGACAGGTGAACATTCCAGGGATAGGCCATAAAAAGGGAACAATGGATAAGTTAATATAGTTTCATTAGAGCATCAAGAGCTTTATGTCTGGAAGCATAGTTTGTGTCTTAGAATCACAGCATGTCAGGGGCTGGAAGGGACCTCCAGAGCTCAGCCAGTCCAACCCCCCTGCCACAGCAGCATCACCCAGAGCAGATCACACAGGAACACATCCAGGTGGGTTTGGAATATCTCCAGAGAGGGAGACTCCACAACCTCCCTGGGCAGCCTCTTCCAGGGCTCTGGCACCCTCACAAGTTAAAAATTCCTCCTCATGTTTCCATGGAACCTCCTGTGCCTCAGCTTGCAGCCAGTGCCCCTTGTGTTGTCCCTGGGCATCACCCAGCAGAGCCTGGCTCCAGCCTCCTGCCACTCACCCTGCACATCTTTAGAACCATTGCTGAGGTCACCTCTCAGGCTCCTCCTCTGCCAGCAGCACAGCTCCAGCTCCCTCAGGCTCTCCTCCTAACAGAGCTCTTCCATTCCCTTCAGCAGCTTTGTGGCTCTGGGCTGGACTCTCTCCAGCAGTTAAGAGACAGGCTGTGGGCTTAGCAAAGCATCCAGGCAGAGCAGAGAGGCTGAAGATTCTCAGGGGGTAGTTTAATTTCCAGCAAACACCCAGCAAAGCAATCACAATTTTTAATGGATCATTTCTTTGTGAGACTTCAGAGCAGATTCCTGTTTGCAGTCTCTCACCCTCTGCATTTTGACTTGATGATTGGTTTGGCTTGTACAGACAGGTTTTTGAGCTCACCTGCCTAACCTTGATATCATACTTAATGGTGTGACAAAAAGGTCAGATGACTCTTGTGGCCTTCCAGTATCTGAAGAGGGCTACAAGAAAGCTGGGGAGGGACTTTTTAGGCTGTCAGGTAAGGATAGGAGTGGGGGGAATGGGGAAAAATCAGTCAACTTCCAGTCTGGGTAAGGATAAGCTTCTGCTTGCTTGCAGATATTGTGTGCACACAATCACTTCTTGAAACCCTCCTTGAGCCTCTGATACGTTTGTCAGTGATCAGATTTTAGGAAGAAGTTGTTGAGCATGAGGGTGGTGAGAGCCTGGCAGGGGTTGCCCAGGGAGGTGGTGCAAACCTGATCCCTGGTTGTGTTTAAGGCCAGGCTGGCTGAGGCTGTGGGCAGTCTGATCTAGTGTGAGGTGTCCCTGGGCATGGCAGGGGGGTTGGAGCTGGCTGCTCCTTGTGGTCCCTTCCAACTCTGATTCTATAATTCTGTGATTTTCTGATTGTATGATTTGTTATGTCCTTTTGCATGTAGAAAGAGAACACAGGGTTAGAGAGGCTCTTCTAGGTCCATCATAGGGAGTTGAGTCCAGCATCACTAAGTTTGCAGATGACACCAAGTCAGGAGCAGGTGTGGCTCTGTTGGAGGGCAGGAGGCTCTGCAGAGGGACCTGGGCAGGCTGCATGGGTGGGCAGAGGCCAAGGGGATGAGATTGAACAAGGCTAAGGGCAGGGTTCTACACTTTGGCCACAACAACCCCAAGCAGTGCTCCAGGCTGGGGACAGAGGAGGAGGGAGGAAGCCTCATCCCTGGAGGTGTTTAAGGCCAGGCTGGAGGAGGCTGTGGGCAGCCTGATCTAGTGTGAGGTGTCCCTGCCCATGGCAGGGGGGTTGGAACTGACTGCTCCTTGAGCTTGCTGTAGTGGGAGGTGTCCCTGCCCATGGCAGGGGGGTTGGAACTGACTGCTCCTTGAGCTTGCTGTAGTGGGAGGTGTCCCTGCCCATGGCAGGGGGGTTGGAACTGGCTGATCCTTGGGGTCCCTTCCAGCCTTGACAATTCTATGATTCCATAGAATTGAGTTAGCTGCACCTCCTCATTTCTGCTTGATTCATTCCTTTCTCCTCTTCCACCACTTCAAACCAACCCAATATTTGTGCCTGGAATTTGCCTTGACATGGATCTTGAGTTAAAATTGCTTCAAACTAAATCAGACTGATTTCATTCTTTTTTTTTTCCCTTTGCACCCATGTCTGCCAAGAGGAGCAGTTGGGATTTTGTGTTGCTCTTGGCTTCTTTCTGCAAAATGGGAAGGAACCAACACAGCAATGTTTGTGTAGATGAAGCAGGAAGCTTTGCTGATCCCCTGGAACCTGTCATCTTACAACAGGCTAATTTTCCTTGCTCTTTAAGCAGTGTGCAGTACTGCATGAGATGTGTGTATCTGTGTTTCTGTTTTCTTTGTTCTTACACCTTCTTACAAGATCTGTGCAGTGAGATCTTGGCTCCAGCTGGGGCAGAAGAAAAAAATAATAATACTCAAATATTCTACTGATTAACAAATTCTTCAGTGTAAATATCAGCTCTAGTCCCAGGATTCTGGAAGAGTAAATTGCTCTGCTTAATGTTATTAACTGACAACATCTTCCAGATAGAACCACAAGGCAAAGTTTCCTCTGTGAAGTGCAGGGCAGGCAAGGAGTGATGGATGGATGGCTTTATACTGGGGACTCAAATACCCCAGGGTGGTTTGCTGTTAATTCCATGGCCTTTTTGCTGCTGGCTGTGCAGATCCTGGGAATTTTGGGGTCAACTCTTTCTGGATGTGCAGTCTCCAGGGTGAGGGAAGTCAGTCCTACAATATTGCAATGTAAAGCTGCTCTGTTAGTTTTGTAGCCACAACCTACAGCATTGTTATGTTACTTTTCCATCTTCCATCAGGTGTAATTACTCCTGGAGGAGTCTTTGTGAGTCTCTGTTCTTCCTGTTTAGAGGAACACATCAACCATCCAAGACAAAGCCTGCCTTTGTGCCTGCTGAACCTCCATATTCATTCACCTCCTTATGGAAATGTGCAACAACCTGGGGGAAAAAGAAATCCAAAAGCAACTGGCTGGAGAGCAGCCCTGAGGAGAGGGACTTGGGGGTGCTGGTGGAGGAGAAGCTCAACAGGAGCCAGCAGTGTGCACTGGCAGCCCAGAGAGCAACCAGAGCCTGGGCTGCAGCAGGAGCAGTGTGGGCAGCAGGGTGAGGGAGGTGATCCTGCCCCTCTGCTCTGCTCTGCTCTGCTGAGACCCCACCTGGAGTGCTGCATCCAGTGCTGGAGCCCCTGGGACAAGAGGGATGTGGAGGTGCTGGAAGGGGTCCAGAGAAGGGCCACGAGGATGAGCAGAGGGCTGGAGCTGCTCTGCTGTGAGGAGAGCCTGAGGCAGTTGGGGCTGTGCAGGCTGGAGAGGAGAAGGCTCCCAGGTGACCTTCTTGTGGCCTTGCAGTGTCTGAAGGGGGCTACAAGAAAGCTGGGGAGGGACTTTTGAGGTTGTCAGGGAGTGACAGGACTGGGGGGAATGGAGCAAAGCTGGAGGTGGGGAGATTCAGACTGGAGGTGAGGAGGAAGTTGTTGAGCATGAGGGTGGTGAGAGCCTGGCAGGGGTTCCCAGGGAGGTGGTGGAAGCCTGATCCCTGGAGGTGTTTAAGGCCAGGCTGGCTGAGGCTGTGGGCAGCCTGATCTAGTGTGAGGTGTCCCTGGGCATGGCAGGGGGGTTGGAACTGGCTGCTCCTTGTGGCCCCTTCCAGCCCTGCCTGACTCTGTGATTCTATGATTCTAAAGCACAACAAAATACTGAGGATGTAATTAAAAAAAAACAAAACCAAACAAACCCAAAGAATAGTTTTGCTCTAAAGCTTATTTACCTAAATCTGCTGCTGCCCACCACACCAATTGCTTCTCAAATTGCTTGGCAAGTGCTGTGTGCCCTGAACACCACCTCTTTGTTTAGGCAGTATTTCTTGAAGGCCTTTGAAGTGCTGGGCATTGTAGATTGCTAGGAAAAGAAACCACAAAGCAGTCAGAATGATAGAATCAGTCAGGGCTGGAAGGGACCACAAGGACCATCCAGTTCCAACCCCCCTGCCATGCCCAGGGACACCTCACACTAGATCAGGCTGCCCACAGCCTCATCCAGCCTGGCCTTAAACACCTCCAGGGATGAGGCTTCCACCACCTCCCTGGGCAACCCCTGCCAGGCTCTCACCACCCTCATGCTCAGCAACTTCTTCCTCACCTCCAGTCTGACTCTCCCCACCTCCAGCTTTGCTCCATTCCCCCCAGCCCTGTCACTACTTGACAGCCTAAGGAGTCTGTCCCCTCACTCTGCCTGGAAATGCTGCCTTCAGATTTCAGTTCATCTTATGAAGACCTAAAAATGCAGTGAGCTGGGGTGGAAAATGGAAATATGACAAAGAAGCTCTAGTTTTTGAGAGGAAGCATTTGAAAGTAGCATTCCAGAATTGCACCTGATATGGAATACCCAAGATTGATTTAGCTTTGCTCGCTCCATTTATTCATCTGGAAGATGGAATGATGCAGCAAGTCCTGCCCTTGCAGTCTCAGGGAAGTTTCTGGATGTTTCTAGTTGCAGAGGTCTGCAGAGTGGACAAATTGATGTCTGCAAATGAGTGCTGTGCAAATATGTGTTGGTAGCCAGCAAAAAAAAAGCCAACTATGAGGAGCTGCAAATCATTAACTCATGCAGCAGGGAGAGCAGAGAAGAGAGCAGGTTGCCTTTTGTCACAGTCCTGTGGCTGACCTGGGAAACAACAATCCCAGGGAGCAGTATGGGTTGGGGACTGAGCTGCTGGAAGGCAGCAAAGGGGAAAGGGATCTGTGGGTGCTGGTGGGTGGGAGGTTGAGCATGAGCCAGCAGTGTGCTCTGGTGGGCAGGAGGGGCAATGCCAGCATGGAGTGGGTTAGAAGGGCTCTGGATAGTTGGTCGAGAAAGGTTCTCCTGCCCCTCTGCTCTGCTCTGCTGAGGCCACAGCTGGAGTCCTGTGTCCAGTTCTGGGCCCCCCAGTTGAAGAGGGACATAGAAGTGCTGGAGAGAGTCCAGCCCAGAGCCACAAAGCTGCTGAAGGGAATGGAAGAGCTCTGTTAGGAGGAGAGCCTGAGGGAGCTGGAGCTGTGCTGCTGGCAGAGGAGGAGCCTGAGAGGTGACCTCAGCAATGGTTCTAAAGATGTGCAGGGTGAGTGGCAGGAGGCTGGAGCCAGGCTCTGCTGGGTGATGCCCAGGGACAGCACAAGGGGCACTGGCTGCAAGCTGAGGCATAGGAGGTTCCATGGAAACATGAGGAGGAATTTTTCCCTATGAGGGTGGCAGAACAGGGTAGCAGGAGCAGGGAGCTCATTCTCCCCCTGGACTCTGCACTGCTCAGGCCACACCTTGAGTCCTGTGCCCAGTTCTGGGCCCCTCCATTGAAGAAGGACATTGAGGTGCTTGAG
>VWZE01014770.1:71268-101211 GCA_013396675.1 Eubucco bourcierii | reverse complement strand
TAAAGAACTTCCTCCTAACATCCAGTCTAAATCTCCCCTCTGCCAGTTTAAACCCATTGCCCCTTGTCCTGGCATTACAAGACCTTGTCAATAGTCCCTCCCCAGCCTTCCTGTAGGCCCCCTTCAGACACTGGAAAGCTACTATCAGGTCTCATGGAAGCCTTCTCTTCTCCAGGCTGAAGGGTCCCAACTCCTGTAGCCTGTCCTCATAGCAGAGCTGCTCCAGCCCTCTGATCATCTTTGTGGCCCTCCTCTGGACCCACTCCAACACTTCCATGTCCTTCCTGTGCTGAGGGTTCCAGAACTGCACACAGTACTCCAGATGGGGTCTGACAACAGCAAAGTAAAGTGGTAGAATCACCTCCCTTGCCCTGCTGGCCACACTGCTCTTGATGCAGCCCAGGACTTGGTTGGTTGTCTGGGCTGCATGTGCACACTGCAGGCTCATGTTGAGTTTTTCATCAATTCTATGATTTTTGCAATAAAGGAGAGAAACCTCTTCATTCAGGACAGAAGAACTTGAAGACATGTCACTATTGTCACCCTCACACTGTTCTCTCAGAAAGGGGCCAGGGAGAACCAGTACACTAAAATTATGGTAATGCCATCATTATCATAACTCTTTATCATCCTTGAATGGAAAGAATTTATTTTTAAAGAACTTATTATACAACAACATAAAAGAATAAAGCAACTCTTCTACATTTGTTCAATTAAACACCACATTCCAACCTATCTTGAGCCGTTTTAAAAATCCAGTGCAGTTTCTCCTTATTAGGGTATGTGCTTTCTTATCTTTAGTGCTGTCTCTATCAAAGCAAAATATGCCTTGCAAATGTGATATGTTATAAAGATTTACTAAGAAAGAACTAGAGTTCTGAATTTAATGGTGTTCCACATTATATGATGCTTCAGTTGTTACATATACCTTGATCAAGTTCTTGAATCTGCCTCTGCTATGTGTCTGTGTTTTAAGAACTCACAGTCCTATCTGTACACACACACAACTTTAAACAGCTCAGGAATGCTGCTGACCATTAAATGTGAGGCAGTCTGAATGCACAGAAAAGACTTTGTACCAGTCAACAGTCATATCTGTTTGAAGAATTTCCATTCCCAGGACTAGCCACACTTCCAGCTTCCCTGTCTGAGGACTGAATGCTTATTTCCAGCCTGGGAATTAAACGCCTGGGAATCAAAGTTACATTTTGTGGTTGGCACTGCTGACATTTTCTAAACACAGTGAAGTTCAAAAATATTATTTTCTACTAATTTTATCTGTAAAAAAAAAAAATAACAAGGAAGAAATCTGTTGGAACACTCATCCTCTGCAAAAGCACAAGGCAAAAAGGGCTATACAACAGACAGGCCACTACATGTGAATGCAAGGGTTGCCTTCACTTAAATCAGTGAAAGTTGAGCAAATTAAATCCAAACCTGACTGACAAAAATCTAGAGAATCGTTGTTTAGGGACACAAAGATGGCCAAGTCCTAAGGGAATTCTTTAGTACAGTAAATCTGGACTGTGACAAGTATACATCATCCTTTTTCTTCTTTTTACTGAAGAAGTCACTTTCTGCTTTCAAATTTCAAACACTTTAAATCAAAAATAATTACAATTTACAAGCAAGTTTACAGTCCAGTTCAAGAAGAAAGTCTTGTAACGACAGGACAGGTCTTGTAATGACAGGACAAGGGGTAATGGGTTTAAACTGGCAGAGGGGAGATTTAGACTGGATGTTAGGAGGAAGTTCTTTACAGTGAGGGTGGTGAGACACTGGAACAGGTTGCCCAGGGAGGTTGTGGCTGTTCCCTCCCTGAAGGTGTTGAAGGCCAGGTTGGAGGAGGCCTTGAGTGAGCTGTACTAGTGGGAGGTGTCCCTGCCTATGGCAAGCAGTTGGAACTAGATGATGCTGGAGGTCCCTTCCAACCTTACTATTCTATGATAAGAAAAGATAAGCAATACTGTTTCATGTCAGTGACATCTCCAACATGATTTGCTAGGAAACTAAACTTGCACCAGGGCAGATGAAGTCCAAATTTGTACTCTGCATAGCAGACTGCTAGAGATGGGGTTTTGCATCCCAGGTAAATCTACGTTGCTACACCACGCAGTCATTTTACACATGCAACATATGTTTAGAGTCATTCAAATTTTGATTTGTCAAAAAAAAAAAAAGACTCCTAACTAATCCCTGATGATCACAAAAGTAGCTTTTTTATTTTCAGCCAATACCAAGGAAAATTCCTTTTACAGAGCAGTAAAGGCTAGAGCCTCTGAATGCTAGAATGAGGCCAAACTAGAAGAGCGATGTGTAGAAAGCATACTTTCAAGATATAAAGTTTAGACACAAACAGTTCATACATGGTCTGAACTCACTCAGGAAGTGCTAAGTGTTTATTACTGAAGAGATTATTGTGTTTTGTTTTGTTTTTTCTTTCTTCTTTCTAAGATTAGGGAAGCATCACAGTGAGTAGTTCAGAAAAAACACCCACATTTTCATCTGGAATGTAGTGGTACTAAATAACCCTCTACAAGAAACATGAAGAGGAAAAAAAAAATATCTTACATACTTTTGCCTTTTAAGGGCTCTAAAAATTGTACCAATATGATGAGGTACTGCACTTTCATTTAAAAAATACCTACGTAACAACTAAATTGATGCAAAAATTTCCAACTGGTTTTACTAAAAGCATGTTTAATGCTGTGCTTGGGAGTTCTATAAATAGATTACAATCATGCAATTTAAGCCCAGATTTTGGAATGTGAAACACATAGTTATGTCACCAAGCACAGGTCATTGTCCTGTTCCTTCCAGCAAGAATGCAGCTATCAAGTACATTTGAGGCTCAGATCAGCTGTGCATTTAAGTACCACTTGCTTTCAACACCCACTGAATAAAAATAGAAAGGTACAATAGAGAAACAGAGAGTAATTTAATATGTATTTTTAAGCTGCTGCCCTTCCCCATGTATTTCCTGCATGATCTATGTCAATGCAAATTTCAGCACCATCCTCAAGGAAGTCAGAACTTAATTCATGGAGTCCACTCGAGAATTTCAAAGGAGGAGGGTAAAACAGAAGCAGTCACCACAACTAAAGAAAAGAAGATGACAAGAATACTATCTGCCTCAATTGCAGCATGTCTGTGTCTCCATTAACTCCTCTACCTTAGAGAGACATTTGTGACAACTTTTTTTAAGATGGTATTTCACATTCACTTAATCTCTCTGCCTCAGACTTCAGCATCTGTATCAAATGGGAAATAAAAGCCTATTATCTCATAAAAATACTATAAGGATGTTTAAAAGCAAGCTACCTAATAGCATCTGTCCTGAGTATTAACTTATCTGTAAGCCTCACAAACTTTTTTTCCTCAATATTTTTTATTTCACAACACAAAGTATATATTATATTTTAAAAACACAACAAATAAAGTATTTTAATTGATCAATACATAGTTTGAAGTATACTGGACTAATGTCAAGAAATATAAATGATAGAGAAATAAATTCTTCTCTTCACCATTCACTCTGGAAAAGGTCTGTATGAGTTGTTCAATGCTATCTAATGACTTCATATACAGGTTAAACACTTCTTTTTTTCCCTCCCTTTCGTGTCCTGGATAGAACTGCTTTGGACATTGACAGTGAACCCACAGAGGCTTCACTTGTTTAAAAACTACAAAATGCACAAATCTTCCTTCTGAAAAGAAAAAAACTGCCTCTTGTACATAGTTTAAGCTACACAGATGTAAGGAAAATGGGAAAGCATGTTGTTTCTCATATGCCATCCCAGCTAATACAGAAGTCAAACTCAATTGTTGAAGCATACATTATCTCCTGCATCTTGCACAAAGATAAATGTCTGAATTAAAAAAAAAAAAGTACCACTGTGGATGTAAACAAAGTTAATTTTGAAAACTCTTCAATTATTCCACCCATCCAAATGCTTAAACAGGCACTGGTATGCCAGTTTTAATATACTGACAACAGGGTATCTAGTTAAGACAGCACAGTGAGAATCACCACCAGCAGGCTAGGTCTCTGTTCAGGACAGTAAAGATTTCCCACAGAACTGTGCTTCCTGTGAATTTACTCAGTAATAAATGTATCCTGTGACACACTGGATAGTGACAGAAGATCCTACTAGGCTCAAGCAATTTGCAGTTAATAAAACTTCCACAAACTCTACTGCAGTGTTGGCAACAAACCCAGAGAAGTCACTACAGCTCATGACAGTATCTATGCTTTAAAATAAGTGCAATGCAGACTACAAGATACAGTCCTGGTTTCTTATGCTTTCAGACAGACTCCTGTTAGCATTCTACTCAATATAATCCTCTGTTTTGACAACTCCCTCTGGTTATAGTTTTCTGAAGAGTATTATATAGCTATTACAGTAATTTACATTTTTCCTAGCTTACTCACACAAAACCATATTATAAAAAAAAATAATCTTCAGAAGAAACTGAAAGCACACCATCTCCCACTCTATTTTATCTATTTGGCCCATTACCTTCTCAAAGAAGGCATTTCAATTGATTTAATCTCTTCTTACCTGACAGGTTATCTTATATTTTATAGAGATCTAAATAGACAACTGACTGGTAGATTCTAATTGCATATGAAAAAAATTTGTGCTGCTCTGAACAGAGTGCATTCAGCAGATCTGATTTTTATGTAAATGCTCATAAAAATTCATAAGTGTTGAGCTCTGCAGATGACTAATCCTCTACAGGTGACTAATTCAGTGATTACTATGTTCATGCTGATAACAATCATATCAATTAACATTTAACAAGCAGAGCTCTCCCAAATTAAAAGTATGAACACATATTCAACTACTGGCAGAAGCAGAAGAAAGAATAATGAAAAATTAAAAGTAAAATTATAGGATATTTTGAGTATTTCTGTTAATCATCTTAGATTTCTGCAGCACTGATGAGTTATTAGTGTCTCTGATCTGCGAAACAGCTCTGCAATAACATCCCACGGAGATCAGCTTGCTGGTTCAAGACACCTTGAAAACTATACTATCTAGTCACACAGAGTCCACTGGTTCACAGAAGGAAAATCAGACTGGATAAAATTCAGCAAAACTTATGCCTTCATTAACAGCAACCCACATCCAGTGAGATTCTATTTCACGCACTCTTCCTTCCTCTTGCAAGTAGGATTCAATATGCTCAGGACAGATTTGAAGGGTCATTGACAAAGGCTTTGAAAAAAGTGCCCTTTTTTTTTTTATTAGTAGAAGATGTACTACTAAAAGTGTTAAATATAAAAAACTGATGTTGGTATTTAAAGTAGTTGAGGCTGCTGGTGGCGATACACTGTCTGTATCGACAACGTATAAAAGTATTCTGGTACAAAACAAATCAGCCTTCATTAACTAGCTCCACGTTCCCTTAAACTTGACTGTGTTTTCCTTACTCATAACTGACCCAAATTTGTAACAAATGCTTCCAGGAGAGTATAATATTCTAATCTTGTAAAACACCTTTAATTTAAAGATATTAGACATACATCATGCTACTTCCCCACATCATTCACCTGCAGATTAAAGAAAGCCCAATATTGGAAGTCAATTTTTATCCCTGAAATACTGATCTAAGAGTTTTACACCAGGTTAAAGCATTGTTCTGCCACTGTTAAAAAAAAACCTGGCATCTGCAACTTCTAAATTGTATTGGAATGAAAACATAAGAAGAGTTTCAACTCACAGTCAGTAAAAGCTGAAAGCATGGTAGTTATATGATTTAAGATCAAGTGTGTGTAAAATACAAGAGGAAAGAAAGCTACTTTAATCCTCGGAAACTGGTTCTTCCAAAGATTTATTTTTCACTCCCTGACATAGTTTTTTTTCCAAAGGTATTCTCTTTCTGTCTGAATGATTCAATCACAATGTTGGATCTAATGATTTTACGTCCCCTAAACAGGAATAAACAGAGGTCCCCAATTAAAACTATTTTTAATTCCTAAATGCAAATATTTACAAATGGTCAAACATGCCTGTATAGTAAAGGAACTTCCAGACAATGCTTACTTCCTGTAAAATGTAGTTGCTTCTTAAGTGATCCTGGCATAAAGCACTGGCCTAACAAAAGCAACACAATTTCCTTCTGTATTTGGCCATGGTAACTCCATGACGTCCTACGAAAGAATTTGATTCCATTGAGCAATGCTTCACTTTTTCCTCAGGATCCAAAGCAGACCCTTATTTATCACTTGTAAATGAAACCACTACTTCTCAGACTCAGTTCTAAGGTGGATCTTTACTCTTTCATATCTCAGATTATTACCCAAAAGAGGAAAACATTTAGCAAACAGTCATGCATGTGTAAACATGTTAAAAGCTCAGCTGATACAATACCTGAACTTCCAAAGACCACGTCCCATGGTGAGCTGATAGGCTGTTGTTCTCCTTTTGCTCCACCTTCCTTATCAACACCTTGTATCCCAATGCCTGCTACAGTGGTCACCAGCTCTAATTCCAGATCAATCTACAAGAAAAATAATACCCAATGAATGTACCACACTAACTTGTTTGAATTCATGGATAACTTGATACATTACTAATCTGTTAGCCAATTACAATAAAATGTAGTGAGGGAAGTTTGTGGATTGGTGGTTTGAAGAGAAATACAGAATTAAACTATATAATGGTGCAAAGGAACCTTAACAGTACAAATGCATACCAAATTTAGCAAGGATGTACCTCCTCTGACTATGAATCAGACATACTGCTGAGTATCTCAGCACAAGATCTTCTGAGATTTGGAAAATTCTTCTAATAACAAACTTAACTTCTGATTATTCTAAATTTGACCTAACCAAATGTAAGATCCAATGGTAACATCTATTAACACTGCAGCATTGTAAAACCTTGCAGGTGTTTGATGAAAAAAAAAACAAAAAACAAACCCACATGCAGACAATTCTGATATTGAAACAGTTCACACAATCACGCGTTCGGGGCTGGAAGGGACCTCAAAAGATCATCCAGTCCAAGTCCCATGCCAGAACAGGATCATCTATACCAGACCACACAGGAACACCATCCAGGTGGGTCTTGAATACTTCCAGAGAGGGAGACTCCACATCCGCCCTGGGCAGCCTGTTCCAGCTACCTGTATTTTAGGGATCCAAAAAGCTAGCAAAAGTTTACATATTCACTCAACTGTAGTGGTACGATAACTTTAGATACGAATCTGATACTCCTAGAAGTGAAACAAAACCAACTTTTCCTTCACACAATACTAAGAATAGAACTTTCTCATAACAGGAAAGTAAGACTCATTAGAGAGGGAAAAAAAAAAGTACTCATTTATACCAGAACAAGTAGAGTGTATCATCTTCACTCGAAAGGAAGCACAAAAGTATACACTGCCCTTTAAAAAAAACAAACTGCAGAGCAGCAATTTTTTTAATAAGATACTGGATAAAATCTCTTTCCTGATGTTGAGGGTATTCAGAGAGTAATTCATCTGGTGTAAAGATTCACCTGTGTCAGTCAAATAAGGAAAAAGGGATTAAATTTTTTCTTTATGGAAAATTTACCTTTCTAATTAGGTGGTTTTCTGTATCAGCTACATAAATGACATTATTTTTTATAGCGATCCCTTGTGGTGAGTTGAAAGCTGCCTCTGAAAATCTTCCATCTCTCTTTCCACTGTTTGGACCTAAAAATAAAACATATCAAAATGAACATTTTAAAGATAAAGTAACACCCTAAAGTGCTTATATTTAAACCTGTAAGAGAGTTACATATTCTAAGAGATGCTTTCACAGCACTTTGTACAATTTACATTACTTTACATTACAATTTACAATTACAATAGCCTGGTGCTAGTTCAGTTTTGAACCCATTCTCCACAAGCTGTCTGCTTATTTAAGCCCATCATAGAATGGTAAGGTTGGAAGGGACCTCAAGGATCATCTAGTTACAACCCCCTCCCATAGGCAAGGACACCTCCCACTAGTACAGCTCACTCAAGGCCTCATCCAATCTGGCCTTGAACATCTCCAGGGAGGGAGCATCCACAACCTCCCTGGGCAACCTGTGCCAGTGCCTCACCACCCTTACTGTAAAGAACTTCCTCCTAACATCCAGTCTAAATCTCCCCTCTGCCAGTTTAAACCCATTGCCCCTTGTCCTGTCATTGCAGGACCTTGTAAATAATCCTTCCCCAGCCTTCCTGTAGGCCCCCTTCAGACACTGGAAGGCTACTATCAGGTCCCCTCGAAGCCGTCTCTTCTCCAGGCTGAAGAGCCCCAACTCTCTCAGCCTGTCCACATAAGAGAGCTGCTCCAGCCCTCTGATCATCTTTGTGGCCCTCCTCTGGACCCGCTCCAACACTTCCATGTCCTTCCTGTGCTGAGGGTTCCAGAACTGCACACAGTACTCCAGGTGGGGTCTGACAAGAGCAGAGTAAAGGGGCAGAATCACTTCCCTTGCCCTGCTGGCCACGCTGCTCTTGATGCAGCCCAGCACTCGGTTGCTGTCTGGGCTGCATGTCCACACTGCAGGCTCATGTTGAGCTTTTCATCAACCCAGACTCCAAAGTCCTTTTCCTCAGGGCTGCTCTCCAGCCATTCACCACCCAGCCTGTATTTGTGCTTGGGATTGTGCCTACCCAGGTGCAGGACCTTACACTTGGCCTTGTTGAATGTCATGAGGTTGGCCTGGGCCCACCTCTCCAGCCTGTCCAGGTCCCTCTCATCCAAAGAAAAGTCTTAATAGGGGTCTAAATTGCTCTTCTTCCTTCACAATAAAGGACAGTAACAGTGAGAGAAGACAGAAATTAAAAAAATCTACATCTTTCCTTATTCCTGACAACAGCAAAGAAAGCCAGCAGGAAGACACTTTTATTTCCAAAAGTTATTTCAACTCCATTTCAATGGTTTAGATTTTGATGTAATCAGAAATGAAACCAGTATTAGCAGCATTTTCTCATTAATAGTAATTAGGAAAAAGATTACATGGAACTAATTACACAAAAGAACATCAAGAATGACGTTGTCAACAGTCTTCTGCACAGAACAGTCAAGAAAGGAACATGACCTGAATATAATAGTATGAAGGTGAGCATCGTATTTCAGAGGGATTAACATTTAAAGTGCATTAGTGGTATGTGTCAGCAGAAGACATTTAGATATGACTTATGTGTGCATCATGATTGATGATGCAAATACAGTAATTTCAACCTTTGTGCATGCCCACATTTTTATCAACTTGATTACATTATTTTCTGCCCACTGAATCACTTAACTGAGTCACTGAAATACACAAACTTTTACAAGCTACTGTCAGAAGACAATTTAGACCTTGCAGATAGGAAAGACTGAGGTGAGGTGTGCCACATTCCAGTAGTTGCCCATGTAAGAATCAAAGTGTGCATTCCCAGGCAAGCAAGTAACAACAGTGTCACAGGATAGGAAGAGTACTAGTTCAGAGGTTAGGACACTGCCCTCTGAATTGCTGCTTAATGACTGTTCCAGAATGCTAATGGGTAGCTTGTTGGCAGAGATTTCATCTCATGCATCACACAGAAATCACACACTTTTGTTTTAGCCATAAGAATTCCTGTTTGTACTTCCCATAGAAGGGTATTAAGATTGATGCCTTTATCAGGTTAACTTGTATAACTGTCTGTTCAATGCACTGACACTTCAAACAGCAAGAGATTTTCTTCCTTTCTTCAAACATCAGTGCCACTGGTATTTCTGTGATGTTTGTAGCACTCTACCAAGGGACAGGCATTAGTCAATACAAGACTAAGTAATACAGGACACATGAGCATGCAGGTCCTGTTGCTGAGAGAAATGTACCATAGTTTTCAATGCAGGGATTCAACCACTATCTGTTCTGGTTGCTTACAGATGGTCCATCCTAAAAGCCATGTACTTGGTGCACTAAGACATAACTTTGAATTCTGGAAGAGGAAAGCATACAGAATATGCAAATTTTCTTGATCTGCATTCTTTACAGCAATTTTATAAAAAGTCAAAGAAAGTAGATTTTTAAAGCTGAAATGTTACTAACTTAAACTCTGTGACAAATAATTATTTTCACTATTTGTCAGTGACATGGACAGAGGAATTGAGTGCAGCCTCAGCAAGTTTGCAGATGACATCAAGCTGTGTGGCACAGTTGACTTGCTAGAGGGCAGGGATCCATCCAGAGGAACCTGGACAGGCTGGAGAGGTGGGCCCAGACCAATCTCATGAAATTCAACAAGGCCAAGTGTAAGGTCCTGCACGTGGGTAGGCACAGTCCCAAGCACAACTCCAGGCTGGGTGGTGAATGGCTGAGAGCNTCAGAGGGCTGCAGCAGCTCTCCTATGTGGACAGGCTACAAGAGTTGGGGCTCTGCAGCCTGGAGAAGAGAAGGCTTCCAGGAGACCTTAGAGTTGCCTTCCAGTATCTGAAGGGGGCCTACAGGAAGGCTGGGGAGGGACTATTGACAAGGTCTTGCAACGACAGGACAAGGGGCAATGGGTTTAAACTGGCAGAGGGGAGATTTAGACTGGATGTTAGGAGGAAGTTCTAAAGAACTACAGTGAGGGTGGTGAGGCACTGGCACAGGTTGCCCAGAGGAGGTTGTGGCTGCTCCCTCCCTGGAGGTGTTCAAGGACAGATTGGACGAGGCCTTGAGTGAGCTGTACTAGTGGGAGGTGTCCCTGCCTATGGCAGGGGGTTGGATCTAGATGATCCTTGAGATCCCTTCCAACCTTACCATTCTATGATTCTATGATTTTTATAACTGCTTTGTATGTTACACCAGTTTTGGGAAGAACACAACCCTTTTCATGCATACTAAGGTTATTTCATTTTCAGATGCCCATGTACTAGTGCAGCATTGTTGTTCTTCATAATTCTTCCCTCTAAAAAAAAGAAAACAAACTCAACAACTGAAATACCACAATCCCAAAACCTCCTCACACAACACCACTGCCACAATTAATACTCATTTCTGCTATTGGAAATGGAGGCATTACTGTCTCTTTTCCCTACCTTGCTTCTGGATGAGGAGATTTTTTATATATATATATGGTTTTTTATATATATATATATATATATAAAAAAAATGAGTGTATATACATATATATATATATATATATATATATATATATATATATATATATATATATATATATATATATATATATATATATATATATATATATATATATATATATATATATATATATATATATATATATATATATATATATATATATATATATATATATATATATATATATATATATATATATATATATATATATATATATATATATATATATATATATATATATATATATATATATATATATATATATATATATATATATATATATATATATATACATACATACATATATACACACACACATATATATACATATACACACATATCTCACTTAAATCTTAAGCCATTTGCAACTCCTTTCAGAAGAACAGAAAATGCAGTGTCTGTAATCCACACTGGGCATCACATGGAAAGACAAACTTCACTCAATGGAATAAGGAGGAAAAAAAATAGACATTTGAATCAGTTGTATTAATTGATGGTACTACACTACACATAGAATTGGATATAGTAAAAATTATTTTAGGAAAAAAAAAGTTGCCAATTCTAAACTGCTAGGTCCTCTAAAAACAATAAATCAGTCTTATAGGCCCAGTGAGTATACTCTATTCCTCAACTAAAATTACTGTAATTATATGTTATATAGCCTTACCTCCAATAGTATGTAGAATCTGTCCATTTTTTCGAGTAACCAAAATCCTGTGATGTCCAGTATCTGCTATTACCAGCCGTTCTCCAGAATTATCTACAGTCACTTTGCCAGGAAACAGCAGGGGAGAAGGTGGGAGGGAGTCTCTATATAGCTTTATCCCAATTTTATTATCTTTGATTTGTCCTCTTTCCTTGTAGAATTTCAATGTTATAGAAGTAAACAAAAACAACTTCTCTCTGTGTCCCTCTCCAATGAGTGAGAACAGCATATTTCCACGAGGCCCAAGAATGACCAGGGTTGGCCAGCAGGACACTTCTAGTTCATGCCACAGCGTAGCATCTGCATCATTTACCACTGGGTGAACAATATTATACCTCAGAATGGCACTTTTAATGTTATCCAGAACTTTTTCATTTGGGAATTTTGCTGAATGGACACCAACAATAATAAGACCATCTGAAAGAAAAAGAGTTGTGCACTGAAACATATTTGTGTTTGAACAAAGGTGAAGTGCAGTTATCTCACAATGTCACTGATCACTTTCCAGAATGAAAGAGGATTTGAATGAACAAAAGCAATTCTATCTCAATAGGAATACAAATACCTGTCTGTACATAATATTGAAACTCAGAAATAAGGTTTCATTAAGATTACAAATCTCTAGGTATGCAAGTTCTGTTATTTAGTGCTTACCCCAATATTGCTATGCTTTATCCTACAATATGAAAATAAGCCTTTCTGAAAGAGATGGGTAATTACTACCTAATACATCTTGAAGAGGTATTTTTTTAATGTATGTTTTCTCAGCACATCTTTAAGAGGACTTGAGAGGATGATCATAGAATGGTAAGGTTGGAAGGGACCTCAAGGATCATCTAGTTCCAATCCCCTGACATAGGCAGGGACACCTCCCACTAGTACAGCTCACTCAAGGTCTCGTCCAACCTGGCCTTGAACACCTCCAGGGAGGGAGCAGCCACAACCTCTCTGGGCAACCTGTTCCAGTGCCTCACCACCCTCACTGGAAAGAACTTCCTCCTAATATCCAGTCTAAATCTCTCCTCTGCCAGTTTAAACCCATTGCCCCTTATCCTGTCATTGCAAGACCTCGCCAGTAGTCCTTCCCCAGCCTTCCTGTAGGCCCCCTTCAGATACTGGAAGGCTACTATCAGGTCTCCTCAAAGCCTTCTCCTCTTCAGGCTCAAAAGCCCCAACTCTCTCAGCCTGTCCTATTCTATCACTATTCATCACTATTCATTATCTGCCTCAGTTACTTGTAGTAGCAGATGTTCAAGAAGGTAATTCTTTACTCATTCAAATAAAAGGAAAAGGTTGCCCAGGGAGGTTGTGGCTGCTTCCTCCCTGGAGGTGTTCAAGGCCAGGCTGGACGAGGCCTTGAGTGAACTGTACTAGTAGGAGGTGGCCCTGCCTATGGCAGGGGGTTGGAACTGGATGATCCTTGAGGTCCCTTTCATTCTTTGATGCTTACCATTCTATGATTTAGCATCAACTGTTATATGCCACACAACCAGTCATTCTAAACTAGAAATTTACATCATCAGATCATTACTACCTAATCCATTAAAGGAGTTCACTATTCATGAAATTGCAGGCAGATATGCAAAAAAATAAAATGCATTTGTAAAGCAGTGCCCCCAAAGTCCTGCAGTTACAATCAGTTGAGTTTGCCATTTCAAGAATGGTGCAATGAGCCCTTTGATCAGAAAGCGACTGAACCAGGACACAAAACCAACTGTGAGAACAACTGCACCCTAGGACATGGTTTGGAATGGGATGTAGTATTCACTGCTATGCTTTTCTTCTACTTTTAAAGTAGAAGTGCAATCCGGATAACTGGAGATGTATATTCTGCTCTCACTTCTGGGTTTGTGATAGAAATGTAAGAAAGGTAATTATTTCAGTTTTATTATCTGTGCTCAGATGAGCTTCTAAAACAGCTTCTAAAACAGCTGTTTCCTCCTAAAACAGCTGATTTCAAGTTGGTTTTTTTATACAATTACAGAGAAACTGAAAACTGTTTTTCTCTTGTAGTCCCCGTCAACCATAAAACAATGTTAATGGAGAAGAGCATCTTCAATGTGATGAGAGGTTAGAGTAAATTATTACAAAAAATCACTGTAACTTTCAATCCCAAAAATGCAGCATGCTGCAACAGAAGACAAATGAAGTTTTATTATCATTAAACTGCTGAACTTAAAAGAGCAGGTCAAATATTTTAACTGTAATAGGGAGCAGCTGCAGTGCTTGTGTTTGTCCTTCAAAAATTTCATTAAAGACAGAAAGACAATTCTATACCTGAACACCTGAAGAGCACAAGTGAGTTCTAATAGTCTCTCATGAAGACAGCTCCTGTAGAAGCTGATGGATGGTGTGCTGTAAGAATATGCACACCATTTAAAACATTTTACTTGAAGGATTATAACAGAGCACAACACTGGACTTATGCCAAGCTATTTCTGAATATTAAAAAGTACTCCCTCTTATAGAAGTAATTTCTGGACTGCTGATAGCATGGACTGAATATGGACTGGGGTTTAAAATAACTTTTTGAATGCCACTTGAAACACAGAAATAGCACCACTGAAGATAGCAGGGAGAATCTATCAGATAAAGATGCTAGGTGACATTTAATCCTATGGAAAGCAGTATTCATTTTGAAACAGATCTGAAGTTCCAGACAATAGAACTATATATAATATGGTTCAGAAACATCCTAAAATTACAGTGTCTTGTGTTCAGATCTGATGATCACATTGCTGAGTTCTGAACGTACTCCATGTAAAAGGGCATTTCAGCCACATTTTATCAACTAGAGTATCAAAAACATACATGCAAAACAGACAATCAAAATAAGACATTCTATCAATACTGAGGTTTGTTCCTAGTTATGCAGAAAAGAATTCAGCCTGTTCCACAGCAGGACAGACATGATCAAATACTTTAAAGAGAAAGCTTGTGGGGAGAGGTTAGTCAAATGTGTATTTTGTTATCAACAGATTTAACATCTTGGTCTTAAAAAACAGATGAAGGATATGGCAGCTATATTAATACAGTAACACTATTCTACAAAATGTTTATTAAAGATAACTATTCACTGTATAATCAAAGTAATCCTCTAAAATCTCAAACCAGATCTCGTTTCCAGCATGCCTGATATCCACGGCAGTCCATTTAATCATTTGTTAATCATCATCCACTTAAAACTAACTCCCTTCCAGAAGAAATCCACAGAATATATCTGGTTGGAAGATCTCTCAAAGACCATCCAGTCCAGCCTTTGACCTAGCAATCAAGGGTCAACACTGAATCATGTCCCTGAGTACCAGGACCACATCCCACCTGAACACCCCCAGGGGTGGTGACTCGACCACTGCCCTGGGCAGACCATTCTGAAATTTGACAACCCCTTCTGTGAATAAAAATTTCCTAATATACAGCCTAAACCTCCCTTGGTGCAGGTTGTAACTATCTCCTCTAGTCTGTTGCTTGTCATCAAGGAGAACAGGCTGGCTCACTCCCCACTCCAACCTCCCTTCAGTTAGTTGTAGAGCACAATTAGGTCTCCCCTCAACCTCTTCTCCAGATTGAACAAGCCCAGCTCCCTCAGATGCTCTTCACAGGCCAGGTGCTCCAAGCCCTTCATGAGCCTCCTTGCCCTTCTCTGCACACACTCCAACAGCTCAGTATCCTTTGTATAGTGAAGGGCCCAGACCTGACCACAATACTTGAGGTGTGACCTCACCAGTGCTGAGTACAAAGGGATGATTACCTCCCTGTCCCAATGGCCACTGTGTTTCTAATACAAGCCAGGATGCCATTGGCTTTCTTGGCCACCTGGGCACACTGCTGACTCATGCTCGCTTCAGGACAGTTCTTCCTTATTAGCTAAAGTTTCTTGTATCTGAAACATTATACCACATCTCAAATTTCTCCAAAGCAAATGGCTAAGATTTCCAAGGTAGAAAAATCAGTCTGAGTCTTCTGTAAAGTGCTGTGTAAATCTACAACATAAGTGAACTACATAAGAACTTGAATTTTCGAAGACATTTTAATCTCTTTTTCTAGCTAAAGAAGGTAACTGATGAAAATAAATGCTGCCAAAATGACAATCAGAGAGGCCAATGGAGAACCAGAGACTTAAACAATGCAAGATAATGTTATTTACTACATATACAGTATATTTAATACTGTATTTTTAGGATTGAGAGTAACACTGCTCTTCATCTCGCTATTCAGCTTACTAAAATATCCAAGATAAGCAAGTAGCTGATGCATTCTGTAAGACCACAGCTTATCTCTGACAAGTCATCACAATGACAAGACAGCATTCTAAATAGTTATTACCCCCACTTTTTTATTCATACAGAGATATTGCATCTTCCCTGTCCAGAATACAGGACTACTAACATATACTGTGATACTAACAGCACAATATGCTAAACCAAATATTACATATTTTATTGTTGCAGTTAGAACACACACACACACAAAAAAAAAAATAAAATCAAACACTAATCTTATGTATATCCATGCTATCACCTTTACTATACTTTCCTCCAAACTGTTTCCTAAGCCAAGTGCAGAGGGTTATGTAATTATAACAACTTGAAGTTTGTACCTTACATCCCTGTATAACTTTTTTGCAAACAGCCTTACTTACAAGGATATCACATTTGGACTTTAAGCACATATTGTGTCTCTAAGTACACAGACACAACAGATACCTTATTTAACCCCCTTTAAAAATGTGATGGGAGTATACACAGCCACCTTTTTTAGGCTGCTTAAGAGATTAGAAGACATTTTTAGGCACCCCTGAAATCTTGCCAGCTGTTTAGTAACCAGCAACAAAGTGACTCAGCTACTCCGACTGCAACAGTGCCAGGAAATTCTATTCCAATCAAGCCAAAGTGCTTTTACCTTTATCAGAGTACTGGTGCTCTAAGGCATGGAGATCAGGCAGCAGGTGCAAGCAATTGATGCAGCAGTAAGTAAAGAAATCCAACACCACAACTTTTCCACAAAGGTCTTTGTGAAGGGAAATAGGACCTTCAGTGTTTAACCATTGTAGATCTGGAATTCAGACAACAGTGATACCCAGTTAGGGGAAGGGTAGGGAAAAGCAGACACATATCTATTTTGCACATCACACAATGTTCCTGGTATGTTTCACTTAACAAAAAAAAAAAAAAAAAATTCAACATCCCTTTTTGTGCAGCTAGAAAAGCAAACCAAAAGTCTTGTATTTCTTCAACTTATCCTTTATGTTCCACAACCTTTCATAATGTGTGCGAACAAAAATTAACAAGTTTTAATGAAATAGTGAAAATGTAGTTTTATTTAAATAAGCATCTTCTAATCAAAAGAGCATACAAACCTCAAACCAGTTTTCATACATTTTAAAATATGATCCACATTATCCAACTTCTAAAAATGCCACCTAGGTAACAATTAATTATTTAAAACTCACATAAATGCTAATAAGACTAAAGAACCATTAAGCTCTTGATGATGTTTTCCCAACAGCCTTGTAAATCACTAATTTCAAAGATGACTGAAATATTTTTGTGGTTATGGATCTGATCTTGATTTTCAAAGTTTGAAATGACAGGTATAAAATAATGGTGTTATGTGGGAAGAAATACAACCTTCTCAGATATACACAGCAGTACTCCTGGGCTCTACATCCACGTATTTATAAACATAAATGGATGCACATGCATTCAGATTTGATAACAATAATGAGAATAATTTAATCAAAAACATCCACTATTTCCACAGGCCATTACCTTTTAAAAGAAAGGTGGAGGTTATTTTTTACCACTGCTTCTCTGTTCACTAGAATTAAAATACTTTTCAGAAAAATAAAAAAATATTGGAAAACATTGGCTATTTATTTGAACTCTTTTCAAAGGAGAAGAAAAGCACTGAGAGAGTTCAGAAAGAAATGAAAAAAAATTCAACTCAGGAGTCCAAATCTAGAGAGAAAGAGCATTCACTCAGCTCCACTGGCTAAAAGAATTTATTACTATGATATACATGTGATCTTAACGTTGCCATTTACCTCCTGAGGTCTCTGTCCTGTAGTCAGATGCTAGCTCGTGCAGTTACAGACAGCTTCACTAAGCTTAAAAGTACCGTGATTCAGACTTAAAGGCTTACAAGACTTAACCTTGATTTTTACATGTAGCACAAGATCTATGAAAGCATGAACGGGAAATAGGCACACTCCACTGAAGGAGAATAACATCTCCTGTAGTTTGTAATATCAGGGACATGAAAACTGAAAAGTACGGGTAAGACATGAAGAGAGAGAGCTGGGAAACACGCTAAAAGGCTGCAGTAAAACCATGGAAATACAGGAAAAAGCTGTGAGAGTTTGGAAGGTTCTCAGCTATGACCCATAAAAACAGGCATCAATACAGTGTACAGAAAAGAAAGGCTTTTTAAGTTTTCCTACAAAAATTGACAAGGAAACGTAAGACATGAGGAGAGAGAACTGGGAAACATACAAAACCAACCGAAAACCAGGGAGCTTAGGAGAAAGCTGTGAGTTGGTAAGGTTCTTGCTATGCCCAGAGGAGAGAAACACTGATATACTGTACAGAAAGGTTTTTTTAAAAAAAAAGAAAAAAAAAAAAGTAAATTAATGAAGCTAGAAAACAGAAGCTTCAAAGAACAAGTTTTTGCAACCACTGGCATTTATAAAGGTCTCCTTTTCTCTCGTCCTTCTCTCATGGTGCTTTCCAGAGTGACATTTCCTATAACTACAAGCTCCTTTTAAAGAAGCAGCTAGCGAGGCCGTAATTACACAGTTCTGCCAGGCAGCAGGATTTTAAGGCAAAAGCCACACTCTGAGAACCAAAGCTCGGCCACCTCCACCGAACAAGACCCAGCAGCCGCCCGCCTGGCAGGCGCGGTACGCCGAACCGCGCTTTGCCGCGGGGCCGGAGCCGCTCGGGCCCCACCACCCACCTCCGCCGAGCTCGGGCACCGTTAGGTCCCGCTCCCGGCTGTCCATCTTCTTCAGGTACTGGTAGACCAAGTTCTCCTTCTCCTGAGGAGTATCGGCATCGAGCAGGGCGTACTCCAGCTGGGTCTGGGCGGGCAGCAGCCCCGCCAGGCCCCCTGCCGCCATGACGCTCCCTGGGCGAGCCCGCCGCCGGTACGGGTCGATGTTTACCGGCCTGCCGCTTCACCACCGCACTTTCGGCACGGCGGCAATGCGTGGGGAGGAAACCTCTAATTAAAACAAAAACCAAACAAAACAAACAACAACAACAAAAAACCCCTAAAACAAATTCACGAAACGAAACGCAAATAGGCAATAACTAGTCTGAACGAAAAGGAGGAGCTTCTGATTCATTTCGTGATTTTACACAGCTTTGATATTCACAGAAGCATATTCGTAAAAACAATCCCCAGTGGTGATTCCAGCTAAGCAGATTCAACATAAACTGCTGTCTTGCCCGGTTACTTTTTTATTTGTAAGTGGAACACATGTGAAAGTCGAGCAGTACCCGGGCAAGGTCCAAACAAGGAGACAATAATTTAAAGAAATATATTTATGTTTTTCTTGGGGTTGCTATGAGAGAAACGGAAAATTGAGTGACAGTTGGTGGCGAAGCTGCGGAAGCGAATGCAGTGTCACGGCGGCGGACGGCTGAGGAGAGGCACTCGCTCGCCCGCCCCCTGGGTAGCGGCGGGAGACTCCACTGAGCCTGCGGCGGAAGGCATCCTACCCACGGTGCCTCTGGCGGGAAGGCAGCCGTCCTTCAAGCCCACGGTGGGAGGCTGCAGGGAGGCAGCCGCCTACGGTGGGACGTAAGCGCGGGGCCCCTCCTGGCTGCGCCGGGCCGGTTTCGGCCTTCTCCGTGCTGTGACTCCTGCCAGCGATCCCGTAGCTGTCAGCGATCCCGTAGCTGACATTTTGTCATTTGCTTTCTTATCTCCCTGCCTCGCGGCAGCAAGGTGACAGCTAGGGGAGCGGGGCAAGCTGAGCTTCACCCTCCGAGGCCGGATCGGGTGCTTATGAGACGGAATGGCTTATTCAGCAAGTCGTTATGCATCTTCCAGGCTCGGGCTTCCTTTGACAGGAGTAACTACCAGTATTGAAAGGGAGGCTCATTAAATTACTTTTTAAGGGTAGGATCCACCATGCTTCTGTCCCATCAGGGACTGCTGTTTGGTGTGCGGCCCGGTGTTACTTTCTTAAAATGGAATTCAAGCACTTTTCTTCAGATAGTGAAGGGAGCAGGGAAGAGAACACCTTTTAGTGGAAGAAAAGATAGATTTGTGAACTGTTGCTTAAAAGAGAGACTATTTCATGTGTTACCATGTCTGAAGATGTTTTATTGGAGGAGGACATTTGGGAATACAAATCCATCAGGAAGCGGAAGCCTCAGAACAGTTCGGAGAGCATTTCTACGCCTGTGCAGAAAGTAAGTGATGGCAAAAGCAGGCCAAAAAAAAAGAGAAGCAGAAATAAAAAAAAATCCATAGAAAAAACTGATGGGCTTCAGAACACTGAGCAGATATCAAGGCCAGGTCAGGATGCAGATCAGTGCAAAGATGACAGTAGTGTGCACTCCCAGGAAAGTGTAAGTAGCCTGACAGGACAGAGCTCACAAAATGGGAAGCCTGTGCATGATGGATACTGTCCCAGCTGCCAGATGCCCTTCTCTTTGCTTTTGGTCGAGACGCCTCGCTGGCATGTGGCTGAATGTTTGGATACTCCAGGATCCATGGAAAAAGGTAAGAATAGAGAAGAAGGAGGCCTTTGGAGAAAAGGACATCCCATAAAATATTACTGGAAAGCTTGGTTTTCATGGATGGGTTTTAGAATGTTATTAATGATCATTTATCAGGATTATTTGCATTTGAAGTTCTTTATGAGAATCTCAGACTCTAATAACTTTGTAAAATAGTGCTAAGGATGCATTTTTTTTAAAATCAAGGTGCAGTTTTAGTAGTTCTAAGTAATGTTTACTATTTAAAAATAGTGGATCTTGTTTCAATTACTGATTCTGTCAGCAAGAAAGACTTCTTCAGTTAAGATGCTGTCACTTTAGACACTGAATTTCTCCTGCTGCTGTGTGATTTGCCCAAATGTCTATGGACAGTTGGAAGGTGAAGCCAGTCTGTTGTGTTAATTTACTTGAAATGGTAGCCCCTGGTCCAGCATGCTTTAGAAATTTTGTGTAGAGTTATGCATGAACATTTCTGTATGATATAATTTTGTTTTTAGTTCTGTACTTTTAAGAGACTCATTCCCAGTTGCTAGTTTCCTGTGAGGAAATGCCGTGTCTGAAAAGATACAGGTAACCAACTTAATAGAATCATAGGATGGTAAGGTTGGAAGGCACCTCAAGGATCATCTAGTTCTAACCCCCTGCCATAGGCAGGGACACCTTCCACTAGTACAGGTTACTCAAGGCCTCGTCCAGTCTGGCCTTGAACACCTCCAGGGAGGGAGCAGCCACAACCTCCCTGGGCAACCTGTGCCAGTGTCTCACCACCCTCACTGGAAAGAACTTCCTCCTGACATGCAGTTTAAATCTTCCCTCTGCCAGTTTAAACCCATTGCTCCTAGTCCTGTTATCACAAGACCTTGTCAACAGTCCCTCCCCAGCCTTCCTGTAGGCCCCCTTCAGCTACTGGAAGGCTACTATCAGGTCTCCTCAAAGCCTTCTCTTCAGGCTGCAGAGCCCCAACTCTTGTAGCCTGTCCTCATAGCAGAGCTGCTGCAGCCCTCTGATCATCTTTGTGGCCCTCCTCTGGACCCACTCTAGATCAGGTTGCTCAGAGTTCTATCCAGCCTGACCTGCATAGGGCATTTATCACCTCTGGGCAACCTGTGCCAGTGTTCCAAATTAAGGTATAGAGACACAGAAGTAAACCATCTTTGCGTTACACCTCTAATTTAATTTCCAAATTCTAAAGCAGCTTAGATTTCTCATCAGATTGTCCACTTGGCAAGTTTGTGTGCAGTTTCCCACCACAGCTCCCTGTGCTTGTAGCACCCAGTGTGTCCATCACCTTAGAGTGGTCCTTAATACACCTCCTAAGTTATGGAAAACTGCACAAAATCAGGAAAGTTGAGGAAAGGCTGTTTAGGTTTCTTTTTATATCTTTGTAACTTTCTCTGGAGTTTCTTCTTCAGAACAATGAAGTGTGAGCCCTTTAATCCTGATTTTAGAGTTGTTTGAAGACATTTCCATCTCAACTCCCCTAACTAACAGTCAAAAAAGTCTTTATGAATTTGTGTATTCACCTTAGAATTCTCAAAAGCTAGGCTTTCAAGCTCTGGACAAAAAAAATCTGACAGAACAACCACAGCTTTTTTGCTGGCATCTGAATCCTGAATACTTTTTTTTTCACATAAGTAAATACATGGGTTTTTTGCTTTTTTTAACTTAGTGTAT
Source organism: Eubucco bourcierii (assembly GCA_013396675.1). Taxonomy (NCBI): domain Eukaryota; kingdom Metazoa; phylum Chordata; class Aves; order Piciformes; family Ramphastidae; genus Eubucco; species Eubucco bourcierii. The sequence continues at coordinate 79,015 of VWZE01014770.1, read as the reverse complement.
AACCCAGCAGACAGTTTGAAATGGAATTTCAGGTTGATTCAGAACTAAGATTTAGTTTATTTGAAAACTTGCCTGCTGGCCTTTTCTCAGAAGTTGTTGCTTGTATGTAAGACAGTTCTAAACCCAGAACCCATATGATAATATTGAAGCAGAACTAAGTAGTGGTGTTGTTAGAGGGCTGTGGTAATTTAGGCATAGTGCAGCACTAGCAACAGCTGTTGGGAAGCACTGTCATTGCTAACTAGCTCAGGGCAGGATGTCTTGATGGCTTAAAAATTACTTTTACTCGTACATTCTGTCCTCTGATAGGTGCATTCTTAACCAAAAGCTTTTAAATTGTGTGTCATGCTTTATTTTAACAATTGTCAATTATATTGGCAAAGATAATAGTATTACTTTTCTGTTTAACTCTTTTCCTAGAATGTCCTGATGGTTTACTGTGCGTTTCCACCATTCCATCCCACTACAAGCGTTACAGCCATTTTCTGCTTGCAGCAAGCAGGGCAGGAGATTATCTTGTAAGCTCTTCAGCAGATACTTTGGAGAGGACAATGACATATTCTACTGTTATAAACCCCAAGCATTCCCCAAGTCATGTACAGGAAATCTTAGAGAGTGAGAAACCATCAGATAGCATTAAAAATGTCCCAGATGATGACTGTACATTGATGGCACAGAGCTCACCACAAGCGAAGTCTCTCAACATGATTAGTGGAAGTACTTCTTTTGCAGATAATCAGAAGTCTCAACAGACATTTGAGCTCACACAGGCCACAGATAACAGTTGTAAATTTGAATTTTATGACTTTGCATCATCTCAAGAAAGTGGAATGGGAGAAAATCCACCTAGTCAGAAAGATACAAGTCAGCCAAGCCTACTACAGTCAAAAGTGGACTTCAGTGACTGTGAAATTTCTTATTCTCCACTGAGTACTTTTGAGGAAAGTGAAGAGGAAACAGAGGAAGAGGGGAAGAAAGAAAAAATATCACAGAATATCAGGGTTTGTAACTCTGAAAATAATGAATCTCATTCTGTGATGTTTAAAACATTTCATGGACATCTCTTACAGCAGAAACCTCAGTGTGAACATAGCAAAATGAGACACGTCTTAAATATAAAAACACACTGTGAGGAAGTAAAAACATTGAACCATCTGGATCATAACATAAAACCAGTTTCTCAGAGTCACATGAAAAACATGTACTGTAATTCAACATGTGTAGATAATCAGCATCATCAAGAAGTGCTACCTTGTGAATCCTCTTTCAACTGCAAGGAGGTTGAACAGCTGGAATTGATTTCCTCTGCTGCTACAACAGGTAAGAGAGAGTCAGAAGATACTGGTGCTTGTCCTTTGGATTCTGCATATGTGAGTTTTACTGACACATCGTCACTACTAGATAGAGAAGATGCTGGCTCTCTTCTGACACAAAAAAGTAAAGTTTCAAGAGATCCAAGTAATATTTTAATTAACACAGATAAAGTGACTCCCAATGTGATTGAAAAAACAGCTTGCCAGGAGAATTTGCAGTCAGTAGTGGAGAAAGAAGAAAATCTTAACAGGGCTGCTGTGTGCTTTCCAAGCCCTGTCTCTAAAACAGCATTACCTTGTTCTTTAGCAGGTATGAATGCCAAATCCAGTTTTGCCAGAGAACTCAAACAAATGGACATTGGTGTTTTCTTTGGGTTAAAACCCAAAATAAAAGAGGAAAGCAAAGGAGAGACACGTTTGAGTGAGGGAAAGCAGGTATCAGATTCAGTAACTCCCAATGGAAAGAGGCCTAGACAGCAAAAAAGGAAAGCTGAAGGGTCTGTGGAAGATGTTGAAGCAGTTATGGAAAGTTCAAATAAAATTGAAGGCTGCGCAGATGTGAACTTTGGTGGGCAACGGAGGTGGAGAAAAAAAATTAAAGGCTTATCTACTACAGATGAAGGAACAAGAAAAAAATATTGCCCTTTCTACAAGAAAATACCAGGTGAGAAATAGCTGTTGCTTTTTGTAGATGTTAACTAATTTTGGCTCCAGTGTTGTGTTTTTTTCCTAGTTTTAAGTTTCTGCATTCTTCACTCTTTGTGATCATTTAGACTGCAGCTTATAATGACTTTTCTTTCCTTTACCTTTGTTGATAAAATCTTGAGTAGGTGCAGATCTACAATAGAATGTGAATGCAGAACCAGAGTCAGCAGTGGCTGAAAAAGAAGTTAGTGAAATAATTATCTCAGGAAAATTATTTGAAGGACTGGCTTTTGGTTTTGGCAGAGCTAAAAAACATAAGCACTATTGAAAGATAGCTCATCTTTCTTAAATTGTTTTAAGTACTTCACTCTTCATTCCTGATCACTCATGCCTGAAAACAGGGCTGTCAATAGCAGTTATTTCCTTAGGCGAAGTTAAAAGAATTGAGTTTAATTTTGCATTTGAAATTCAATAGCATTATAAATATGATTTGCTACAACTGTGAATACAAAGAAATGAAAACCAAGCAGGAAAGTAAAGTTAAGGAAAGAGCCATGAATTTATCAGAATTTATATTAAGCAAGACGTATGTCACAGGATGAGTGGCTTAAAAAACTTCAAATCCTTGCAGTCCCATTTACCACTGAGGGACTGTCTTAGTTTTAGATAGGTGTTTGAAGAAGCCAAATAGGAATATTTTAGTGATCTGAAATGCCAAACTGCTGCTTGCAGGCTGACCTGTAAGTCTTTGTGGGTTTGAAGCATTTTCCATATATATAATAAATTAGAAGGGCAGACTCCTGTGCCTACGATGCAGTTTTCAAGTTGCTTTGTTGTTATCTATATTATCTTTGTTCTGAATTTTGTTACTACATTTGAAACACAACTGACTGTGTTTTCTGTGTTGCTGACATTGATAATGATTTATCCTCATGGCCTAGTATAATCCAGCCTCCCTGAAGTTTTAAGTCTGGTATCTCTCAAACACTTGGAAATTTTTTGGTTTGTAAATTTTTAATTAGCAGACTGCTGTGGTCTTTTTGGAGCTACAAATACTTGGAGCTCTATCTTCAAGTAAGTGGAACTATTTCTAGTTCTTGTAGAACATCTGGGAAATTTGCATGGTGTGTAAAATGAAAAATACTTGAGTGCCACCAGGTGAGTTAGTTCTGTGGGCTACCTGGTAATTTTAAGCAGCTGTAAGTGAATGTGAAAGGACCATTTTTTGGTATGTTTGTCTTTAAAAAAAATTAAAATTACATTATCAGAGAAAAGAGCTGCTCTCTTTATCCAGCATTTGTATACAAACAGCACCTCACAGAAAGCACACAATGGCAAATGAATCATTTTTCATTTCAACAGATTCAAAGACCTTAGTTTGCTTCATTGGTGATCATATTGTAGCATGTTTTTAAAGGAATATTAGGTGTGGAGTAATTGAAAAGTTGCAGTTTGATCAAAAAATGCATTTTGTTAAGCTGTGGTTAACTGTTTCATTTTGCATGAAGACATTGGCATCAGATTTTAATCTACATAAACTTTAAAAAATACCAGCTGAAAGCAGATAAATGTGACTTATTTGATTAACTAGTTGCTATCTTTGTGGGATGGTGGCTGAACAACAGATCCTTGGAAGACCTCTGAAAGTATTTATGTGTTTGGGTACTTTGTTAAATTTTCATTTTGAATAAGGTAAAATATTTTTTGTGACTCTTAACTCACGTTCATACCATGCTTATCTTTGAAGGGCTCCTTCACTTAAACATGTTGTAACTGTGTTCCCTTTTAATTTGGAAGAAAGAAAAAAAGGAAAATTGAATTAGAAACTAGTTCTGAGCTATGCATGTGAACTGACTGGCTCCTCTTCCCTTTTTTGCTGTAGGAACTGGTTTTACAGTTGATGCTTTCCGTTATGGAGAAATTGAAGGCTGCACAGCTTATTTCCTTACTCATTTTCACTCTGATCATTATTGTGGGCTAACAAAGAACTTCATGTTTCCAATCTACTGTAATAAGGTAAGGTTTACCCAAATGCTTAGATATTACCAAATCCACATGCAATTGTGATCAGTTTTATGCTGATGAAAACAGATGTTAAGATCAGGGGTTCCATTGTTGGGTCATTTAGGCACAATGATATTTATAGGGGAATCTGCATTTCCCTTGTAAGGCATTCAGGTTTAAAAGGGTCTCTAGAGGTCGTATAGACAGATCTGCCTGCACAGTGTGGGTTTGGCTTTGATGTTAGATCAGATTCCAAAAAGCCTTTATTGGTTGGAGCCTTTATTGGTCGGATTTTGAAAATGGGACATATTCCACTACCTCTTCTTGCAGCCTGTTGTGATGCTTGCTCACTCCAAATTCTTTTTCTTACTATAAAATTGAAATATCCTTTTTTATAACTTTAGATCGTAGTTGGTTTGGTTTTTTGTGTGCATCATGGAGAAAAATATGGTTCCATATGGTCAATAATTCTACTCGAGTGCTGTAAGTCTGAAATTAGATGCCTTGAGGATGAGTAGGGGACTGGAACACATACCTTATGAGGAGAGGCTGGGGCTTCTCCTCTCCTGTGGGGAGGGAGCAGCCACAACCTCCCTGGGCAACCTGTTCCAGTGCCTCACCACCCTCACTGCAAAGAACTTCCTCCTAACATCCAGTCTAAATCTCCCCTCTACCAGTTTAAACCCACTGCCCCTTGTGCTGTCATTGCAGGACCTTGTCAATAGTTCCTCCCCAGCCTTCCTGTAAGCCCCCTTCAGATATTGGAAGGCTACTATAAGGACTTCATGAACCTTCTCTTCTCCAGGCTGAAAAGCCCCAACTGTTGTAGCCTGTCCTTGTAGGAGAGCTGCTCCAGCCCTCTGATCATCTTCATAGCCTGTTAACAAGCTTTTAAATGTTGATTTTAAGACAGCTTTTTTTTTTTTTTTTTTTTTTTGCAGTTTTGCATTTTGAGAGGTAAAATGCTACTGAAAGGCTTGATTATACCCAGAACCTCATCACTTCTCATAGTCTCTCTCTAATCCAGACAGTCTGGCTTTGAGAGCCTTAGTTTCTAAAATAAACAGTCTTTTCTTAGGTTCTGTTCCTATTCCCTATTAAATCCTTTTCCTGTTACAGATAACTGGCAATCTGGTGAAGAGCAAACTTCGAGTCCAAGAGCAGTACATCCACGTGCTGCCGATGGACACGGAATGTATAGTGAATGGGATCAAAGTGGTGCTGCTCGATGCCAATCAGTATGTATCATTGCATTTCTTGTGGAATGCTTGTTTCTATGGAATATCAAAGATGCTCCCTCCCTGGAGGTGTTCAAGGCCAGGCTGGACAAGGCTTTGAGTGAGCTGTACTAGTAGGAGGTGTCCCTGCCTATGGCAGGGGGTTGGAACTAGATGATCGTTGAGGTCCCTTCCAACCTTACCATTCTGTGATAAATAGTTGTACAGATAGAGTTTATATTCTCATGATTTTCCAGTTTCATTGAATCTAACTAAAGAAGGGTGAAAATACTTCACATTCCTGAGTTGGCTTAGTATTTTCACTTCTGAATTGAATTAGGCATGTAACTAATTGCAAGTAGTTAACTTTTCAAATAAGAAATTTATTTTTTTAAATGAAACATCAACCTTTCCATAATTTTAACTTAGTTTTTATCTTGTTTGCTTTTACTGTGTGTCTGGTGTTAACCACACAGAATTTCATGGTTTTTAAGGTGGTTAACAGTTTGATTTTTCTAGTGGTCTGGACACTTTAGTTTTTGGTGTCTAGTTGGAAAGTCCTAGATTTGATTATCGGCTATTAGGTTTCTGTAGCTTCAACTGAAGAGAGTGAAATCTTAAGCTAAAGAAAAATGTGGCACCTTCAGTCCTGGAAGAGACAAAACCTACCTAACATTTTGAAAACTGAACTTTTAATAAAAACCTGTTGAAATCTGCAACAAGACTTCTATTGAACTCAATGATAAAGGGTGAGATTTTTGTCCAGGGCTACACTGGTGCTACTTGGTAGTGCTGGATTCAAAGTTTAGTAGCACCTGACTTCCAGCCCTGTGCTCTTCCTGTCCTGCCTCTTACTATCTTCTTTGACTGTGGGCTAGAAGAAAAGTACTTTCCCTGCAATATATATTACAGTATCACAGTATCACCAGGGTTGGAAGAGACCTCAAAGATCATCAAGTCCAACCCATACTGAATCACAACACTCTGTCAGAGCTGGTTTGAATATTACCTATTGTAGGATTTGTTTATATTTGGATAGATAAATTCCATGAGGTCCTCTGAGAAGCTTTTCTGGGACTGAAGGAAGCCTTATATATGGAATTTTGACACTTCATATTTTTCCTGTTTGTATCTCTGATCCTGTGCTTCGATTTAAAACACATACAAACTTTAAGTACAACATTCAGCTTCTGGAGAGTTCACCAGTTCTGTCGTTTGAGCTCTGATTCGTGACACTTTTTCCTTTTTCCAGATTTCATTTACTCTTTACAGATGATTCATACCCAAAATATAGGTATTTTGGGGTAGGAATCTGGTCCAGTCTGAGCTCTCACTCTTCAGACAGCTTTGGTGACGAACTGCAGAAAGTGCAATGAGTTTTCTGTGGCCAGTAAGAGAATTGTTACTTATAACCAGGAAATTCTCATTGGAGGATAATTTTTAAATGCTGCAAAGAGAATTTAAAAGGAAATGCTTCAGTAAGACCTGCAGGAATGAAGGTGCATCTGCAGTAATTCGATTCTGCTTCTTCTGAATAAGAATGCTGCTTCTGTTTGGTGTCCTCTTTGCCTTATCAATCAAGCAACAGAACCTTGGATTGCAACTGCAACAGCATCTTTGTTGTGCCTAGAAGACAGAGACACTTAATGCTTGGTTACTTTGCTGTTGATGTGGTTTTTTTTCTTCTCTCCATCTTAGCTGAGAATTCAAGTGTATTTTGCATATGGCCATAAGATTTGCTTCAGAATTCTTTTAGAAATCAGGAATTTGCTGCTAAATTGGGCTGCGATTTTAAAATGCTCTTCTGCACACCTTCCTGCCACTGAAGGGTGCCATATCTCATAAGACAGTTTATTGGTATAGAGAACTGACATAATTTATATTGTGGGTTTTTTTTTGTTTTCTTGTTTCAGTTGTCCAGGTGCAACAATGATCCTTTTCTCTCTACCAAGTGGAACTGTTATTCTGCACACAGGAGACTTCAGGGCAGATCCTTCTATGGAGCGCTACCCTGCTTTGATAGGTCAGCAAGTCCACACACTTTACCTTGATACCACGTAAGTCATGCTTGATTATGTTATTTTTTTTTAACTATAACTCTCTTTTCAGTTTAGTAAGGCTTCCTATGAACCAAATAAATATGTAACATCACTATTTTAACACTTCAACTTGTATTTGGTGATGAATAATATCAGATATTTATTGAAGGGCCATGTGTGTCTAGCTTGTTCATCTGTTTACGCTGTTACACGTAAGAATAAAAGTAGATAGTGGGGAAAAAAAAAAGTGGTATTCAAATTTGGGTATCAAAATTCATCCAATGGATGCTGAGCTCTGAAATGAGTTTCACAGAACACTGAGTTTACGTGGATTTGGAAGGGAATTAAAAAAGTGAAAGAATGCCAAATGGTTAAATTCATTGGCGAGGTTTTCCTCAGATCTTTTTCTGACTCATGTATATAAAAATGTTTTGCTGTGTATGATGACTAATGCCCAGCTGCAGTCTTTATTTTTTTCTGTTCCATGTGCTTTAGCAAATGTTATGGTTTGTGTGCATGACAAAAAAAA
>VWZE01014770.1:49288-62725 GCA_013396675.1 Eubucco bourcierii | reverse complement strand
AACACTTCCATGTCCTTCCTGTGCTGAGGGCTCCAGAACTGTACACAGCACTCCAGGTGGGGTCTGACAAGAGCAGAGTAAAGGGGCAGAATCCCCTCCCTTGCACTGCTGGCCACACTGCTCTTGATGCAGCCCAGGTCTCGGTTGCTGTCTGGGCTGCATGTGCACACTGCAGACTCATGTTGAGCTTTTCATCAACCCAGACTCCAAGGTCCCTTTCCTCAGATCTACTCTCCAGCCATTCACCACCCAGCCTGTATTTGTGCTTGGGATTGTGCCTACCCAGTGTCATCAGTAATTTCAAGGCAGATGGTATTTAAAATGAAATGTTAAAACCAAAAGCAAGAAAACAAAGTTCAATGTGAAGTCTCTCCATCATGAACTCTCCAACCTTGAGACTAATAATCTATTTAATAAGTGTATGCTGTATTCTTTTCACAGAGCTTGCAAGATCACTTGAATAAGTTTTCTGAGAATTTTGATCAAGTTCTGGCTTTCAGACCTACCGGCTGGACCTACTCTGATTCATGCTTTTCTCTGGCAGATATCAAACCTCAGACAAGAGGAAAGATCACCATATACGGTATAAGAGTGTTAAAGATTCAGTACCTTTCATTTCCTGTGGATGCTTTTCATAGTTTAATTCTGGAAATTCTTCCTGTTCCTTGTAAGCAATGCTTTTTTGTCTGCTAACTCTTTGAGAAACTGCACAGATGGTCTCTCCAGGAGAGATCTGTGAACTGAGTGATTCAGAACACTGTAAATGCAGATTTTTACAAACATTTTGCTCCTGTTCTCATGCAAATAAAGGCATTTATCTCATATTGCTAGACACTTCAAGGGTGAAGTCTTGCTCTGACTGATGCTAGTGGCAGTGCAGTTCCAGGGCTGTAATTTCACTCCGTACCTTCCGCATCTGCAAGAGAGTTTGGGTCTTCCTCTCAGTTCTTGAACAGTCATAGAATCTTTTTGGTTGGGAAAGACCTCTAAGACCATGAAGTCCAACCTTTGACCTATCACCACCAAGGCCATGAAACCATGTCCTAAAAAGCCATGTCTGCATGTTTTTTGAAACCACCAGGTGTGCCTGGGCAAGCTACTCCAATGCTGGACCACTCTTCCAGTAAGGAAATTTTCATAATACCCAATCTAAACTTCCCCTGGCACAACTTGAGGTCATTTCCTCTCATCCTATCACTTGATCCTAGGGAGTTTTCAGTTGGTGGAGTTGAATCTCTTGATGTTCATTTAACCAAATGCTTAATGTTGCTCAGTTTGCACTGATGAGTGCTTTGGTAACTTAATGCAAGGTAAATTTTTCTTTTCCAGAAGGAAGATCAAAGTTTTCATTTTTACCTCAGCTATACACTTTAGATCTGAAACACAAATTCAATAAAGTATTATCTAAAGTATTTCTTAGCAGGAAAGCTTGCAGAAGTATTTTGGCCAGAAGCTAAGCAGGCTGACAGATGGCTGTGATTTGTTTCATTTCAGGGATTCCTTACAGCGAACACAGCAGTTACCTGGAAATGAAGCGTTTCGTGCAGTGGTTGAAGCCACAGAAGATCATCCCCACTGTAAATGTTGGTGACTGGCAAGCCAGAAGCTTGATGGAGAAGCATTTTAGAGACTGGATGACTGAGGGCAATAACATAAATAAAGATAAGGAAGAATGTATATTTGAAAGGAGGTAGGCTGGAGTGGGAGTTGTGAGTTCCTGTGAGTTTCATTTAACTCCTTTTTTTTCCACTGAGCTTTTTTTAAGTAGGACTAAGCTGCCATACTCCTGAGAATGCTGGATTTGGGGGGGGGGGGGGGGGGGAAGAAAAGAAAAAGCACCTTGCTTCCTCGTATACCTACTTCTTATTTTTCCCATAACTTCTTTTGCAAATGCAGAATGCTGGATATTTTTATCTCGCTCCTTTTCCCCCATTCCTAATTTTTCCTAGATTCTGGAGATGCCCAGATGTGTAATGCTGGGGAAGAAACTGGCTGTAGGATAATCTTGTTCTGAAAAGGAGTTGTTATAATAAACAAGATGATCTTAAGCCTATGACACATGCTGTCAATTCAGGCTTCAGAGAAACTCCTTTTATGAGGCAGAACTGGGTACTGTGATTTAAATCATGCAAAACAAACTTTGCCTTCTTAGAGGATTTGGCTCAGGCTCTTGCACTGTGGAGAATGATTTTTATAAAAGATGTTGCTACCTGCATTCCACTCAAGATTTTCTGACTTTTTTTATTATTATTAAAAAAAAAAAAAAAATAAAGAACCTGAATGAAACCTGTGTGTTCTTCCTGAGCAAAATGCATTTCTTTCCAGAACTGTAGCTGCTGATGTGAGAAGGCTGTCTCTAGTATAGGCTCGATGTGAAGGTTGGGAAGGAGACATAGTTCTTCTTTGAACGTTCCTGTGAGTGAAATTAAGACACAAACAAGGTCATATATCACAGGAAGGCTATTTGTTAGAGAGAGAATGGAGCAAATAAAGAAAGAAAGAAAAGTGAGAGAATGGAGAAAGGCAGGAAGGGATGTGGAGGGTTGTGATAGACAGGCAACTGAATATGAGCCAGCAGTGTGCCCAGGTGACCAAGAAGGCCAATGGCATCCTGGCTTGGATTAAAAATGCTGTGGCCAGCAAGAGTAGGGAGGTGATTGTCCCCCTGGACTCGAGGCCACACCTCAAGTATTGTGTTCAGTTTTGGGCACTGCAATACAAGAGAGATGTGGAGGTGCTCAAGCAGGTCCAGAGGAGGGTAACAAAGCTGGGGAAGGGCCTGGAGAATAGAACTTATGAGGAGCGACTGAGGGAGCTGGGAATGGTTGATTTGAGGAAGGGGAGGCTGAGGGGAGACCTCATTGCTGTCTACAACTACCTGAAGGGAAGTTGTGGAGAGGCTGCTGCTGCTATGTTCTCACAAATAATTGGAGTCAGAACAAGGAGGAATGGCCTCAAGCTGAGGCTGGGGAGGTTTAGACTGGACATTAGGAAAAAGTTTTTCATGGAGAGTGGTCAGGGACTGGAATGAGGTGGTGGAGTCACCAACCCTGGATGTGTTTAACGATTGTTTGGATGTGGTGTTTAGGGCTATGGTTTAAGGTGAATCTTGAAGAGTAGGGTTGTAGGTTGGACTTGGTGATGCTGAGGGTCTTTTCCAATCTGGATGTTGCTGTGATTCTGTGGAAAAAGAGAGCAGGAGAGATAGTTAGCACCCCATGGTCCTTCTTTGGTAATGGTGATGGGGAGGAGAGATGTTCCTGGGTTGCTGCTTCCAGCCTCAGAAGACCCTGGTGATGTTCCCCCCAGTAAGCTGGCATAGCCCAGGTCTTTTATTATGTTTCTGGTTCATTCATCATAGCTCCACATCAACATTAGTGGATTTCTGGGGGGATCTTCCATGTGTCTGCAGGCATGGGCACCAAGCAGCCTCTGCCCCTCTTTGCTCTCTGCTGTCCACCACATGCCCTGGGCAGTTGCTAAGTGGGCAGAGATGACACATCAAGCAGGTCATTCAGGATGATCAGTTCACAGTATCACAGTATCAGCAGGGTTGGAAGAGACCTCAAAGCTCATCAAGTCCAGCCCATCACCACAGACCTCAAGACCAGACCATGGCACCAAGTGCCACGTCCAAACCCACCTTGAACACCTCCAGGGACGCTGACTCCACCACCTCCCTGGGCAGCCCATTCCAGCAGTCAATGACTCTCTCAGGCAAGAACTTTCTCCTCCCCTCCAGCCTAAACTTCCCCTGGCACAGCTTGAGACTGTGTCCTCTTGTTCTGGTGCTGCTTGCCTGAGAGAAGAAGGTACCCTCCTCCTGGCTACAACCACCCTTCAGGTAGTTGTAGACAGCAAGAAGGTCTCCCCTGAGCCTCCTCTTCTCCAGGCTAACCAATCCCAGCTCCCTCAGCCTCTCTCCATAGGGCTTGTGCTCCAGGCCTCTCCCCAGCCTCGTTGCCCTTCTCTGGACACGCTCAAGCACCTCAATGTCCTTCTTCAATGGAGGGGCCCAGAACTGGACACAGGACTCAAGGTGTGGCCTAAGCAGTGCAGAGTCCAGGGGGAGAATGACCTCCCTGCTCCTGCTGGCCACACTATTCCTGATGCAGGCCAGGATGCCATTGGCCTTCTTGGCCACCTGGGCATACTGCTGGCTCATGTTTAGGTGGGTGTCAATCAGCACCCCCAGATCCCTTTCTGTTTGGCTGCTCTCCAGCCACTCCCACCCCAGGCTGTAGCTCTGCATGGAGTTGTTGTGGCCAAAGTGCAGCACCTGGCACTTGGATTTATTGAATGCCATCCCCTTGGACTCTGCCCATCTGTGCAGGCGGTCGAGGTCCCACTGCAGAGCCCTTCTGCCCTCCAACCCAATCCGGTTGTTAATGTCACCATCACATCACCAGGTGATTTACATGTTCAGGAGAGCATTCTCTCAAATACTTTTGGTGGATGCTGTGTTTGTGTTTGTGTTGATGAATTTGCTCCTGCATCCTCACAGTGCAAATTCTCAAAGCACAGAAGTGGTTCCTCTCTGTGTAATTCCCCACAGTGCATTTGGATGTGCAAGGTGGTGTGCACAGGTGTGGGACTTGAATTCTTTAGAAACAAGGAAGGCAAATATTAATACTGGCAGCAGAAAGGCAAGTTTCATTTTGTGGTTTTGTTGGTTTTGTTTTGGTTTTGGTTTTTTTTTTTTTCCCCTGAATGCTAACAGATTATCAGTGCTGCTTTTCCTGTATCTGCTTGGTATTTATGGTATTGAAATATGTTGCTTGCAGGCAACATTTTAAGCAGTAAGTTAAAAGCTGTTCAAAACTTTTAGGTGACCTGGTCTAGTGGGGATGTCTTTGCTGACTACATGACCTCTAGAGGTCACTTCTGGCCCAGACCAGAAGATGATTCTATAATATGGAATCATCCCCCAACCCCCTAGAATAGTTCATAGTTCATTTTAGATGGGAAAACATTTCTTCAGTGATCAGTGTATGCAGAAACAGATCCTTGTCTTTGGGCTGTGTTTGATGTGAAGTCACTTTGTGGTTTTTCCCAAAGTGTTTTGGTTTTTTTTTTTTGTGAAACTGATGAGGAGAAAAATTTTTTGTATGGATTCACAATTCTTTCAGTATATTCACTGAGATGTGGTATTGGTTTTAATTTTGCACGATGCTCTTGTGACAGCTTTCCTTACCACTGGAACTGCTAACTGTCTTGCATTGACATGGTCATTCCTAGGATCCCACTCCCTGTTGGAGCAGGTGTGAGAGAAAGGATCTTTTACAGCCTTTTCAAATACCAACTCTGATTTAATGCCTTGTGAGAGTCAGAGCAAATGTGAGTATTCTGTTTGGCAGGCAAATGCTTCTGCAGTTGAATTGTTAATGGATTGTGCCTGACACGTTTCAGCCTCCTGAGTCTTTTTCCTGACTAATTTTGCACTAAGTATGGGCTGAAGTGAACACCCCAAAGTCAAAAATCTTAACTGCAGCTCTGATACCTTCTTATTACTATAGCTGAATGTTCAAGAATCATAGAATCAGAGAGTGGCTTAGGCTGGAAGGGATCATAGAATCAGAGAGTGACTCAGGTTGGAAGGGATCATAGAATCAGAGAGTGGCTCAGGTTGGAAGGGATCATAGAATCAGAGAGTGGCTCAGGCTGGAAGGGATCATAGAATCAGAGAGTGGCTCAGGCTGGAAGGGATCTCAGAGATCATGAACTCTAACTCCATGGGCAGGGTCGCCTCTCAACTAGACTTGGTTGCCCAAGGCCTAATCCAATCTGATCTTAAAGACCTCCAGGGAGTGGGCACCCACAGCCTTTCTGGGCAACCTGTTCCAGAGTCTCCCCACCTGTGTACTGAAGAAGTTCTTCCTGAGATCCAGTCTAAGCCTGCTCTTGCTCAGCTTAAAGCCATTCCCCCTTGTCCTATCTCTAGATACCCTTATGAAAAGTCTCTCTCCAGCCTTCCAATAGGATTCCTTCAGTTACTGGAAGACAACTCTAAGGTGCCCCCAGTCTTCTCTTCTGCAGGCTGAACAACCCCAGCTCCCTCAGCCTGTCCTCATAGCAGAGGTGCTCCATCTTTGTGGTCCTCCTCTGGACTTGCTTCAACATCTGTGTCCTTATGCTAGGGACAACAGAACTGGATGCAATATTTGAGGTGTGGTCTCAGCAGAGCAAAGGGGCAGAATCCCCTCTCTTGCCCTGCTGGCCACACTCCCTTTGATGCAGACCAGGACACAATTTGTCTTCAGCCTGGATAAGAGAACGCTTCGAGGAGACCTGATAGTAGCCTTCCAGTATCTGAAAGGTTCCTACAGGAAGGCTGGGAAGGGACTATTGAGGTCTTGTAATGACAGGACAAGGGGCAATGGGTTTGAACTGGCAGAGGGGAGATTTAAATTGGGTATTAGGAGGAAGTTCTTTGCAGTGAGGGTGGTGAGGCACTGAAAAAGGTTGCCCAGGGAGGTTGTGGCTGCTCTCTCCTTGGAGGTGTTCAAGGCCAGGTTGGACGAGGCCTTGAGTGAGCTGTACTAGTGGGAGGTGTCCCTGCCTATGGCAGGGGGTTGGAACTAGATGATCCTTGAGGTCCCTTCCAACCTTACCATTCTATGATTCTTGTCAGAAGACAAATGCATGAGCACACTGACAGTTTGTGGTAAGCTTCTCATCAATCAGCAGACCCAAATTTTTATCTTTAGGGCTACTCTCAACCCAGCCTGTATTAGTGCCTGTAATTAGCCTGACCCAGATGCAGGAGCTTGCACTTAGGCTTGAACCTCATGCAGTTTGCAATGTCCCACTGCTCAGGCCTGTCTAGATCCCTTTCCTCAAGCAAGTCGCTGCACTACACAGCTTGAGGTCATCAGCAGACTTCCTGAGGCTGCACTCAATGTCACTGTCCATGTTGCTGATGGAGATGTTAAAGAGCACTGGAGCCAGGACAGACCTCTAAGGAGCTCCACTTGTCACTGGTCTCCACGTGGACATGGAGCCATTGTTCACAACTCTTTGAGTGCAAATTTGGGTAGCAGAGTCCTTATCCACCGAGTGGTCCACCCATCAAGTCCACATCTTAGAGACAAGGATGTCCTGTGGGACAGTGGCAAATGCCTTGCACAAGTGCAGGATGATTATTCCCTCAGTGAATATGAGTGTGTGGGGGGGTTCACCATGCTGATGCTGTTACAGGTGTGTGATTCCATTGCTTAGCTTGCCTGCAGTGGGTAACATGGAACCACAGTCAAGGCAGCTGCTGAGTGGAGGGCAGCTGCTGAGTGGAGGGCAGCTGCTGAGTGGAGGGCAGCTGCTTGCCTCTTTGTGGCTCTTCTGCTATTGGTTTGTACCCTGCTATCCAGAATGAAGAGTCAGGTGCTTTGGGGTTTTTTTTGGCTTTTTTTTTTTCTCTTTTCAAAGCAAACATATAATTTTTGTGGTTAGTTGCAGAAATGTCTTGGAGAATACTGACAGTGGTGTGTGCTGGATTGACCCAATTAATACTGCCTGTGTCTGGAACAGATTGTGATAAGCTTTATTCAGTCAGCAAAGCAGAATGGCTTTGTGCTGGATTCCCTTTTTTTTTTTGTTGTCTCTGTGCTGGGATTTGTTTCCAGTTGCCTGCTCTGCTGTAGAACTCTTATCAGCCTGCTTATTGCTTTCGCTCCTCCCTCTTTCTGGCTTGTATTTGCACTTCTACAAGCTCTTTTATGTGAGTGGACTCAAATTCTACAATCTTTCATCCACCATCATGTTAGGAGATCTCCATGTTATCATAGAACCATAGAATGGTAAGGTTGGAAGGGACCTCAAAGATCATCTAGTTCCAACCCCCTGCCATAGGCAGAGACACCTCCCACTAGTACAGCTCACTCAAGGCCTTGTCCAGCCTGGCCGTGAACACCTCCAGGGAGGGAGCAATCCAGTTATTTGGGGCTTTTTGTATACTTCAGAGTCCAAATTCAGGAACAAATTACTTTTTGTTCTCCTTATTGTAAAGGAAATCAATTCTATTATTCTGTAAGAAGTTTAGTAACAGGATTAACTTGCTTGAGTTGAAAAGGAGGACACAGAAGATGGTGAAGACCATTTAATTCAGTAAGAAATTTGTGGGAATGTTTATAGCAGGGCCTTTCCCCACCCCCCTCCCTGTGTAGGTTGTTTCTAAGGGGCAGTGCTGTGATCACAGCAGGTTGAGTCAGCTGGGGAGCACAGACCTGTGATAAACCTGATTTCAGCAGCACTGTGTGGGTGTAGGGAACCAGGGAGTGACTCCACTTTTCCTAACCAAGCAGTGAGTGATGTGGTTTTGTTTTTTTTGTTTTGTTTTGTTTTGGTGGGCTGGTTTTTTGTGTGTTTTTTTGTTTGATTGGTTTTGTGGTTTTGTTTTGTTTTTTTTTTGTTTCCCAGCATTGGTATTATAAATGCAGGAGTGAAAGGATTTCTTATTTTCATTTAGAGTGGTGGCTCCAACTTTAGGGAATGCCACTTTTTCCAAGTTAATAGGCTGTGATTTTTGGCCTCTGTTAAAGACTAGAGCAGGGTCCCCTGGACAGTGGAGTAAATGAGTCAGTCTGTGTCCTTAACCTTCACATCAAACCAGTGTCATCTGTTGATATGAATCATAGCAGATTTTACTGAAGCAAGATGGGACTGTGAACATTCAGGAAGCTCTTCAGTTTGGTTAGTGCTGGCAGGCTGCAGGCAGAAGGCAAAGCAAGTGTAAGGGGCAGCTGGAATACTCACTTGATCAGTGCACAGAATGGTTTTCACTCTGATGAATCAATTTGTATTTCCCATCAGGACTCCTGCTCTGATTACACATCGTCCCAATAGGCAGATAAATGAGCTAAAAGCAATACTGTTTGAAAAGGGGAGAGGGAAGGGAAAGGGGAGAGGAGGAAAGCAGCTCACTCACTGAACCGACTCAGGCAAAAGGTTCCAGGCTAGCTGTGACAACTGAAAGCAGCTGCCTGCATCCATGTGGTCACTGGGGAGGCTTCTGGGAAGGCAAGTCACTGCAAAATAAAAGGATATGGACAAGTAAAGGGAACTTTAAGGTGCTGGGTCTTCTTTTAAATGATGTAACAATGATTGGTAATAACTTGGAGTAGAGAAAGGATGGAGAGAGACGGTTTACAAAGGTCTATGGGGATAGGACACGTGGCGATGGACTCAAACGAGAGAAAAGCAGATTTAGATTGGCTGTTAGGAACAAGTTCTTTACCATGAAGGTGGTGGAACACTGCAACAGGTTGCCCATGGAGGTGGTTGGGACCCTGTCCCTGGAGATCATAGAATCATAGAATCATAGAATGGGAAGGTTGGAAGGGACCTCAAGGATCATCTAGTTCCAACCCCCTGCCATAGGCAGGGACACCTCCCACTAGTACAGCTCACTCAAGGCCTCATCCAATCTGGCCTTGAACACATCCAGGGAGGGAGCAGCCACAACCTCCCTGGGCAACCTGTTCCAGTGCCTCACCACCCTCACTGGAAAGAACTTCCTCCTAACATCCAGTCTAAATCTCCCCTCTGCCAGTTTAAGCCCATTGCCCCTTGTCCTGTCATTGCAGGACCTTGTAAATAATCCTTCCCCAGCCTTCCTGTAGGCCCCCTTCAGATACTGGAAGGCTACTATCAGGTCCCCTCGAAGCCTTCTCTTCTCCAGGCTGAAGAGCCCCAACTCTCTCAGCCTGTCCTCATAGGAGAGCTGCTCCAGCCCTCTGATCATCTTTGTGGCCCTCCTCTGGACCCGCTCCAACACTTCCATGTCCTTCCTGTGCTGAGGGTTCCAGAACTGCACACAGTACTCCAGGTGGGGTCTGACGAGAGCAGAGTAAAGGGGCAGAATCCCCTCCCTTGCCCTGCTGGCCACGCTTCTCTTGATGCAGCCTAGGACTCGGTTGGCTGTCTGGGCTGCATGTGCACACTGCAGGCTCATGTTGAGCTTTTCATCAACCCAGACTCCAAGGTCCTTTTCCTCAGGGCTGCTCTCCAGCCATTCACCACCCAGCCTGTATTTGTGCTTGGGATTGTGCCTACCCAGGTGCAGGACCTTACACTTGGCCTTATTGAATTTCATGAGGTTGGCCTGGGCCCACCTCTCCAGCCTGTCCAGGTCCCTCTGGATGGCATCCCTGCCCTCTAGCAAGTCGACTGTGCCACACAGCTTGGTGTCATCTGCAAACTTGCTGAGGGTGCAAAGGTGAGGCTGGACAGGGCTCTGGGCAGCCTGATCTAGTTGAGGATGTCCCTGCTGACTGCAGAGAGGGTTGGATTAGATGACCTTCAGAGGTCCCTTCCAACCCAAACCATTCTGTGGGTCTATGATTCATTGGGACAGGACAGCTAAAAGCATTTCTCTTTATCTAACCTATCCACTTCTGTGTGCTTAGTAAAGACCATTAACATAAAATGCCACTGAAGTTTTCTTTTGTTTTTTTTTTAAAGACAGGATGACTTAGACATATCCTTTAAGTGATTTGGGATTGATTTTTCTGAGATGTATTTTGAATTGAATGAGTGCTTGTGGGAATTGCACAGGAGACTTGTTACCCTGTCAGGCTAAAGGTGCAGTTGTTGCCTTGGGGTGATTTCTGTGTCTGTTTGAATGCTGGTGGTTTTTTTTGTTTGTTTGTTTTGGGAGACTTTTCTTTGGTAAGGGACAAAAATCAGGTGAGTTCTGAGAACAACAGAATGCAGCCCCAACTGTCTCACCTCCCCTTAGCTACAGAAAGCCAGTTGCTTCTCACTGCAGAATCAAAACAAGTAGTAGTGTTTCTTTTGAGGGTGGGGCACAGGCTGCTGTGTGTCTTTTAAGATTTAGAGTGAAATGATGCAGTTTGAAATTGTATTTGACAGCCACCATTGCAACTCAGCTGTCTGCAAAACACTCAGTGTTTGTGACAAACACCATGGTAGTAACTTGGGGGAAGCATGGATGAATGAAATTCCCAGGAGTCACTGGAAGTTTGTCAGCACAAATACTGGAATTTGGAGCTCCTGGACTTGAGTTTCATGTGTTGGCTTAGATGATAGATAGGTATTTGGAATGCTGAATTTCATGCTCTCCCCAGAAGGGCACAGAAAAGCCAGGAGGAGGTTACAGCCCTCTGGCAGAAATGAATCCCAGAATCACACAGAATTAACTAGGTAGGAAAAGACCTCTAGGATCATTGAGTCCAACCAAATGAAAGCCAAGAGGGGCAGTCACTGCTTGCAGGTGAAGAGGAAGGCACAGAAAAGCTAGCTGCCTTCATATTGGACCTGCCCCAGCTCTACCTGCTGTCTGCAGGCACAAGTTTGAGTTGAGGAGCTGTAGCCCAGCAAAGGCAGAGTCCTGTACTGCCTGCATGCCTCCTGTTTTCCCCTTTCTACCTTTGAACCTTTACCCACTGATGTACAATGGCACCTTGTTATCAAATCTGCAGCAAATACTTTGGCAGGGAAGAGGCTTTTCCACTCTGTCACATCTGCTCTGCTATCTCAGAGCAGATAGGGACTTGTTTGTGCCAGTTTCCAATGAGTACTTACATAAAACAAGCAGTTTTGGAAACCTCTAAGCTTTCTCACTGCCATTTGAATTTAACTCTATTCACCTTTCCCTTTGTACATTGTCTTGGTTGTCAAAGGTGGAAGAGGAAAAGTATTCCTCATCTCAGGGAACAAGGTCCCACCAGTGCACCCAAGGAAGAGGTGACACAAGGACACAGAGGTGAACAAGGGTGACTTTGGAGCTGAGTTCAGCAAAATCAGGGCGGGCTGTGAGGCTCTGCATCTATCAACTCCTACTGCCTCCCAACTGCCCAGCATCTTCCTTCATGCAGAGAGACAATAATCTCAGTGAACTCTCTTGTGAGAAATAACTGGGTTTTATTTTGGATCACTCTAGCCATTTGTCAGCTCCTAGCACAGACCTCCTCAAATGCAGCACTGCAGGTAGCAGGATCTAACCCATTTTTCAGCTCCTGACTTAGAGAAGCTTACAGTTCATTGTGGCATTTATCCCAGCAGGGCTTCCTCAGGCCAAGAAAGACAGGCTGGGTTACACTTGATGCTGAAGCTCTGTTATTTGCTTGGCTCTCTGCCTTGCTCTTGGTTCTATCTGGTGCCTGAACAAGGAAGGTAAAGCTGAAATTCAGTTCTTTGTGCTACTACCCAGCGACAGCTTGAGGAATTTAGCTCTGCAGCACAGCAGGAAACTGCTCTTTTCCTTTTAACACCTTCATAGTCACTCATAGCCACAGCTCAGTCCTCCCAAGTCTTCTGCAGAGGGAGCACCAGTGGGTCCCACAGCTGGGCAGGGGAGAGCAGCCTCCAGCAGAATCACCATGGGAGGGCAGAATGGGATCCTGGGCCGTGGGTGACATCCTGGCAGGGCTGGGGAGGGCCATTATGGGCCATGGGTGTGCTCAAGGCCCTGACAAACATTGCCAGCAGCACCTGAAGGTTGCAGGGATTCTGCCTTCTAGCAAAGTATTCTTACCATGGCAAGGCTGCAACAGTGACAAAGGGAGAGGGGTATGGCAGGACAGTGGTTGGCTGCTTAGATAACAACTAACTACTGGCTGCCCTAAGGGATTCATGGGGTGGAGAGGAGCAGGAATGCTGTGTCCTGGCGAAGGATGGCTTGCAATGCTGGATAAGCCTGGCTAAGGACAGCAGGATGGGAGGTGAGCAGGGCAGTGCTCGTTGGAGCCACTGTCAGGAGGGGCTGGAGGTCCACAGCTGCTCTGTAGCTGTGCCCACATCAGCACCACCTCCATACCCCCGGGAAGGTACATTAGAGCGGGTTCGTCCTATGCCTCAGGTCATGCCCCCAGGCACATCTTGAAGCCGCTACTTTTCCTTACCCCTCTTGGATGTTACAACACAGCACCACGGCCCCTGGACGTGCAGCAGCCTGTAGGTCCCCTGCGGGGACAAGACCACAACCTGCGGCGGGCTGGCTGTGTGTTGCGATGTTCTCCTCCCATCGCCTTGCTGCAGTGCTAAAACGCCCCTGTGCTGCTCTCAGCGGCAGCGGCGAGCAGCACTGGCAGGACTTAAAGACAAATGGATGGAAGCTCCCCGGGTGGCAGGACCACGAAGTCAGAGTGTCAGAGAATCAGACACATACTTAAGCTGAGTTACTGCAGTGCTTTAGCTAACCTTGGAGCGCAGGTGCCACTGTCACTGGTTGGATGCTAGGGAATAACCTTCAGCTCCAGCACAGGATTCCACTTGCTTTTGTCTTTGACTTATTTTTGTCCTACCCCTAGTCCCCCTTGCTGTTTATAGCTATCACAGTATCACAGAGTATCACAGTATCACCAGGGTTGGAAGAGACCTCAAAGCTCATCAAGTCCAACCCATCACCACAGCCCTCAAGACCAGACCATGGCACCAAGTGCCACGTCCAAACCCGCCTTGAACACCTCCAGGGACGCTGAA
>VWZE01014770.1:38417-48900 GCA_013396675.1 Eubucco bourcierii | reverse complement strand
CTGCTCTCCAGCCACTAGCTGTCCCTCCTGATTCAGTAATCCTTCCTGATTCAGTATTCCTTCCTCCCTGGTCTCCCCCTACCCCCAGCTACTTTTTTCACTACTGGGGATTTCTCAGAAACACAATGCTGCCAGAATCCACCTTTATTCTCAGAAGCAGGAGCACAAGGACATTAGCTTGGAAGTAAAATGACAGTTGTGAGGAACAACACGGGGATTTGACATCAAATAGAAGAGGGCTAGATCGGAGGGCAGAAGGCCAGAATTTCTGGGAGGCATTTAATTAGTTTAGTGGCAATTAGCCTGCAAATGAGGTTGTTTTGGCAGAAGGAGTCCTGGTGTGGAATGCATGACTGATCAGCAGAGCCACTGAGGAGCAAGTTCTTGAAAATATGGGCTCCTCCTGGGTGAAAAAAATGTGCCACCTTCATGGCTGGTGACGACAGTATCCTTCTAACAGCCCTTGGAGGAGCATAAGTCGTGGGTTTAAGCTGTGTGTTTTAGGCACAAACAGAAACAAATTTCCTGGGGAATCTCAGAGAGATAGAAAGAAGCAAAAATAGATGCAGTTCAGTGATGCCCATGACCACTGTGGTCAGATGGGTTTCAAAAGGCTGTTCTGTGGCATTTTGTTGCTGCTGTGCAAACTCACAGTATCTGAAGGGGGTCTACAGGAAGGCTGGGGAGGGACTATTGACAAGGTCTTGTAAAGGCAGGACAAGGGGCAAGGGGCAGTGAGGGGAGATTTAGACTGGATGTCAGTGAGGGTGGTGAGGCACTGGCACAGGTTGCCCAGGGAGGTTGTGGCTGCTCCCTCCCTGGAGGTGTCGAAGGCCAGGTTGGAGGAGGCCTTGAGTGAGCTGTACTAGTGGGAGGTGTCCCCGCCCATGGCAGGGCGTTGGAACTAGATGATCCTTGAGGTCCCTTCCAACCTTACCATTCTATGATTCTATGATTCCTCTGTCCTGCAGCACTGGTGTGAGCAGAGAAGCAATGAGGAGTCACAGCTGCACTCAGCCAGCCTGGCTGCCTGAGGTCCTCTCCATCCCTGTACACTCCACCTGCACTTCTGCTTCAGCTATACCCCTGCCCAGCCTATCAAATCATCACTTTACCTCACATAGAATCATAGAATGTCAGGGGCTGGAAGTGACCTTGAAAGCTCATCTGGTCCAGCCCCCCTGCCAGAGCAGGGTCACCTAAAGTAGATCACACAGAAATGCATTCAGGCAGGTTTTGAGTATCTCCAGAGAGGAAGACTCTACAACCACCCTGGGTAGCCTGTTCCAGTGCTCTGTCACCCTCACAGAGAAAAAATTCTTCCTCAGGTTCACATGGAACCTTCTATGCCTCAGCTTCTACCTATTGCCCCTTGTCCTGTCATTGGGCATCACCCAGCAGAGCCTGGCTCCAGCCTCCTGGTACTCACACCCCTTACATATTTATAAACACTGATGAGGTCACCTCTCAGTCTCCTCCTCTCCAAGCTGCAGAGCCCCAGCTCCCTCAGGCTCTCCTCATAAGGAAGATGTTCAACTTCATGGCAGTGACTCAAAAGCTGCAAACCTCAGACGGGGGTGCCCCAGCCAGGGCTGTTTGCACAGGAGCTGGTTAGTGGATGTGCTCCTCTGCTCACACCTTGTGGCTGCTGTGCTTTGCTGCTTTTCTCTACAGACCCTCTCTGCAGCACAGACTGATGCTTCCTAGAGCACTGGAGCTGGTCCATGCACAGATTTAGGATGGTCAAGTGCCCAGAAATCCTGGGCAAATTTACAAGATCCTTTCAGTCTTCCAGAGCGACATTTCCAGGTGGTTTCCCACCTGGAAACTGACGTGTCTGAGAAATACAAATGTGTGGTGAGCCTTTGCAACTAACAATGCAGTGCTTTTCACACAAAAGTAGGGGCAGACAGGGCATGTGCTCAAGCTCTTCCAAGCTACTCCTCCCCTTGTCTCATTTGGAGTCCTGTGTGCAGTTCTGGAGCCCCCAGCACAAGAAGGACATGGAACTGTTGGAGCAGGTCCAGAGGAGGCCACGAAGATGATCAGAGGGCTGCAGCAGCTCTGCTATGAGGACAGGCTGAGAGAGTTGGGGCTCTGCAGCCTGGAGAAGAGAAGGTTTCTAGGGGACCTGATAGTAGCCTTTCAGTATCTGAAGGGGGCCTACAGGAAGGCTGGGGAGGGATTATTGACAAGGTCTTGTAATGACAGGACAAGGGGCAATGGGTTTAAACTGGCAGAGGGGAGATTTAGACTGGATGTTAGGTGGAAGTTCTTTGCAGTGAGGGTGGTGAGACACTGGAACAGGTTGCCCAGGGAGGTTGTGGCTGCTCCCTCCCTGGAGGTGTTCAAGGCCAGGTTGGAGGAGGCCTTGAGTGAGCTGTACTAGTGGGAGGTGTCCCTGCCTATGGCAGGGGGTTGGAACTAGATGATCCTTGAGGTCCCTTCCAACCTTACCAATCTATGATTCTAAGATGGAAGGGGGACACCTGAGTCATGGTGCAGCTGTTCTCAGAAAACAAAGGGCTCCTGACTGCTAAGTATTCCCCCTGCAGTGCAGGGAGGTGGTTTCTCTAAAGGGGTTTTTACTGAATGAGAGATTTGTATCAGCCTTGGCTGGCCTCTCCTTCTCTTTAAATGGTGCAATCAATTAGAAAGTGATAAGGTGCCAAAGGGAACATTTGGAAATTCCAGTGGCATTTCTAGGAACTGCCCAGCACACTCCAAGTTCCTCACAGCAACCTGCTGGCCAAGCTGCTGGCCATGAAGCAGCTGGCTACAGCAAGGCACATACAAGGGGTGGTTGCTTGTCCCTGGGAAAGGAACCAGAAAAGCCCTCAGCGCATCTCAGATTACGTTGTCAGCTCCCGAGGGGGAAGGTAGCCAGCCCTGTGGCTAAGGAATCAGTACACTCTCTGCACTGGCAGAGGGAGCACCAGCAGGCAAGTAGCCTTGTAAATATTATGTCCCCTAATTGGGCGTGAGGGGCTGGATGAATCCATCTGACAGATTTCCATAGTCTCTGCTTGGTACATCTCTGGTAAACAGCATGCAGACAGTGTGAGCCCGTTCACTGCAGGGAAGTGGGAGCATCACTTGTCACATTTACTTGTGACAGTGCTGTCTGAAGGGCAGCTTTGGGCAAGCCACCTTTCTGCATGATATTAAGCACCTAATGGGCTCATCAGCATCTCTCCATAGCATGGGGCAGTAAGCAGCCATGGCTGTAGCATAGGAGTCTGGTAGAGGTGTTTCTAGCAGGTGTTTCACATTCATGGCAAGAGACAGCCTAACAAAAATGTGCCTGAAATCACTTCTGGAATTTTACTCTGTGTGTGCAAGGAAATGGCTCTCCTGAAGTCACCAGAAAATGTGAGGCAAAACATGGTGCCCTCAGCTCACCAGTGACCTGCTCTCTCCCCGTATGCAAGGTGGCATCGTTCTCCTTCTCCTCCGTTGAAGCTACTCCTCTCCTGACTGCAGCAGCTCTCCTGTAAGGACAGGCTGAGAGAGTTGGGGCTCTGCAGCCTGGAGAAGAGAAGGCTTCCAGGAGACCTGATAGTAGCCTTCCAGTATCTGAAGGGGGCCTACAGGAAGGCTGGGGAGAGACTGTTGACAAGGTCTTGTAATGACAGGACAAGGGGCAGTGGGTTTGAACTGGCAGAGAGGAGATTTAGACTGGATGTTAGGAGGAAGTTGTTTGCAGTGAGGGTGGTGAGGCACAGGAACAGGTTGCCCAGGGAGGTTGTGGATGCTCCCTCCCTGGAGGTGTTCGTTCAAGGCCAGGTTGGAGGAGGCCTTGAGTGAGCTGTACTAGTGGGAGGTGTCCCTGCCTGTGGCAGGGGGTTGGAACTAGGTGATCCTTGAGGTCCCTTCCAACCTTACCATTCTGTGATTCTTTGGGATGTCAGGTAGTGATAGGACTGGGGGGAATGGAACAAAGCTAAAAATGGGTAGATTCAGACTGGATGTTAGGAAGGAGGTCTCACCACCCTCTTCACCACAAGGGTGGTGAGACCTGGCAATGGGTTGCCCAGGGAGGTGGTGGAAGCCTCATCCCTGGAGGTGTTTAGGGCCAGGCTGGATGAGGGTGTGGAAAACCTGATGTAGTGTGAGGTGTGAGGTGTCCCTGCCCATGGTGGGCTGGGGGGACTGTGGGGTGTGGAACTGGATGATCTTTGTGGTTCCTTCCAACCCTGACTGATTCTGTGATTCTGTGCAGCGCTTGTCTCTGACTGTTCAGGATGGACACAGCACAGGTAACTGTCCCTGGCTGGACTTGTGCTCTCTTGATCACTCTTACTCTAACCCCAGTTCTTGGTAGTGCTGCCCTTGAGAGGAAGGGTGAGGGTTGTGTGCTCTGGGTTGTGCTTGCTCTACAATGGGAGGTTTGTTTTTTCTTTTCCTTAACTTCAATGACCTCACACTAATTTGGAGACTTATAGAATCATAGAATGGTAAGGTTGGAAGGGACCTCAAGGATCATCTAGTTCCAACCCCCTGCCATAGGCAGGGACACCTCCCACTAGTACAGGTTACTCAAGACCTCATCCAATCTGGCCTTGAACACATCCAGGGAGGGAGCATCCACAACCTCCCTGGGCAACCTGTTCCAGTGCCTCACCACCCTTACTGTAAAGAACTTCCTCCTAACATCCAGTCTAAATCTCCCCTCTGCCAGTTTAAGCCCATTGCCCCTTGTCCTGTCATTGCAGGACCTTGTAAATAATCTTAATGATAAACTTCTTTTATCATTACTTTCTCTCTTACCAAGACCTTGCATTTCTCCTAGACAACTGTCATCTTCCTGCTGGAGATGGATACCAGAGAGGTAGAAAGAGCATGATTCATATCTTGGAATTCAGGGGTGGGGGGAAATTAGCAGCTACTGATAATTGAGTGCAGCATGGGAATTAACTGCCAGGGAAACAACCTAAAGGTACTGGCTGCATTCAATGACAGGAAATCAAACAGTTAGTGAGGAGCATGTTAATCATTAGCTAATCACATCATCTGTGTGGCAGGCACTGGAGTTTTGTCTCTCTGGTACAGCCAGTTTGCAGAAGCTTGGAAATTCAAAGTGGAGCACATTGCAGCTGGCAGCAGGCCTTGCTTCCAAGCAGGCTGCTTCCAAGGGGGTCAATAGTGCAAGAACATTTCAGATTCTTCCAGCTGTGTTTTACATAAATCTGCTACTGCGTCAACTCACAGAACCACAGAATGCTGGAGGCTGCAAGAGACCTCCAGAGATTGAGTCCAACTCTCCTGCCAAGGCAGGATCCCATAGAGTAGTCCACACAGGAATACATCCAGGTGGGTTTTGCATGTCTCCAGAGAAAAAGACTCCACAACATCTCTGGGCAGCCTGTTCCAGGGCTCTGTCACCCTCACTGTAAAGAAGTTTCTCCTCATGTTGAGCTGAAACCTTCTCTGTCCCAGTTTGTAGCTGTTGCTCCTTGTCTCATTGCTGCTATCAAAAAGAGATTGGTCCCATGCACTTGACACCCACCCCTCATATTTATAGACATTGATCAGATCTCCTCTCAGCCTTCTCTTCTCCAGACTAAACAGCCCTAGGTTGCTCAGTCTGTCTTCATAGGGAAGATGCTACAAACTGGAACAGAGAAGGTTTCAGCTGAACATGAGGAGAAACTTTACAGTGAGGGTGACAGAGCCCTGGAGCAGGCTGCCCAGAGAGGTTGTGGAGTCTCCTTCTCTGGAGGCTTTCCAAACCCACCTAGATGCATTCCTGTGTGAATTGCCCTAGGGGATCCTGTCTTGGCAGGGGTCTGCACTTGATTTCTGGAGGTCCCTTCCAAGCTCTAAGGTTCTGTGATTCTATGTGTCACTGTGCAGTCACCACCCATAGGAGACACATCAGTAACTGTTTACCAAAGGACAAAAGTAAGCCCATCTGTTTTCTGAAATGCCTTGGAGTTATCCTCTTCATGCTATACCTGCCCAAATCCTATTTTTATCCTGGAGTATCTTTATTGCATGGGCATGAGATTGCAGCCTGCACTATTCAGCATCTACTTTAGCAGCAATTCTGCCTGGAGATTCCATGCCAGTGACTCTTCTCCCACCACCACGTATGGTTCACAGCCTCTCTGCTCTGTGAAGTTCCAAGAAATTGCTTTTTGGCTGTCTCACCTCCTTTGCTCACCCACAACTGGAAGCAGAATGCATTTGTCTTGCAGTTCAGTCACATATGACTACTTTCAGGAAAGGTTTGAAACAAAGTGTTGAAAGAAAAAAAGAAGGGAGAAGAGACAGAAAAAAAAACCACCTTCTGGAATGAAGATTTCTCTGAAGACAGTGTTAATCAAGTCCATGCCCACTGAAAATGGGGGAAGAAAAAATCAGGTTCATTTTCTGATAAAATAATCTAGGACAAACACTAGGAAAAAAAAAACTTCCTAATTGTACAGAGAGATGAACCTTGGAACAGCACAAGAAGGTTTGAACTTTCCTTTTCTAAAGCTCAGAAGAAGAGTTTAGGCAAACCTTGGGTAGGAAAGGTCAAGGGTGACATTCTCAGCAGATATTCCTGAACTAGATGATCTCTGATTTTAGGATTCAGGCCTAGAAAACTGTCCTAGCAGACAGGCACAGTTACACAGCTGGAAGAAGTCCTGTATGGTGATAGCCCAGCCCTCAGAGATTCCTTATTCAGAAATGGATCTGTTGTGCTCAAAGAGGCAGTGCAGAGCTGGAAGAAGTCCTGCATGGTGATAGCCCCAGAGCTGGAAGAAGTCTTGTGTGGTGATAACCCCTCTCATCCCTCAGAGGTTCCTTCAGCAGAAATGGATCTCTTGTGCTCAAAGAGATATTGCAGAGCTGGAAGAAGTCGTGTATGGTGATAGCTCATCCAATCCCTCAAAGATCCCTCAGGCAGAAATGGATCTGTTGTGCTCAAAGAGGCATTGCAGAGCAGAAAGAGTCTCACAGCATCTTTGGAGAAGAGCTCCCAAGGAAAGTCTTGTGCTCCATTTTCAGGCTCTGTAGTTCTAGAACTGGGGTTTCCCTCTGTCTTTATGCAGAATTCAGTCAGCACAACCAGGCCTTTTGAACACCACTGAAACAGAAGTACCAAAAAGTGATCCTTTCCCACCTTGACAAATGAGCATGTCCCAAACATTCCTATCTAAAAAGCAGAAGAGCCAGGCTGTGGAAACAGTCTAGAAATTAACATTTCTGTATATATATTTCTGTATATATATTTCTGTTTTCATTTTTTGGCTAAACATATATATATATTTTTTAATTCCAGCCTGGATTTGTCAAAATTACTGCTGGAGGCAGTGGCACCAACACTGACTTTAGCTGAGTGTAGTTTCTTACCAAAGTAGGTGACTTAATTCAATTGGAAGATGTCCAGATACCTCTTCTGGGCCAAATCCACTTTAATCAAGGCTTATATAAATCTCTTAATATCAATAATCCTATGACTGCTAAAGCAGTAGTTATTTTGGCTGTATCTGGCAAGAGAAAATGATGTGTACCCCAAACCTAGTGATTCAGTTTGTTGCCACATCACTCCATATTAATACAAGGGTGTTTTGGGGTGCACTAAGAAGAGTGCATCCAGTGGCTCAAGGGAGGTTCTCCTCCCTCTCTGATCTGCCCTAGTGAGGCCCCACATGGAATACTGCATCCAGTTCTGGGCTCCCCAGTTCAAGAGGGGCAGGGATCTACTTGAGAAGTCCAATGGAGAACTGTGAGGATGATGAAGGGGTTGAAGCAGTGCCTGATAAGGAAAGGCTGAGAGCCCTGGGGCTCGGTAGTCTGGAGAGGAGAAGGCTGAGAGGGAATCTAATAAACGGATATAAACATCTGAGGGCTGGGGGGTCACGAAGGAAGGGACAAGGACAGCCTTTGCTTACTTGTGCCCTGTGATAGGACAAGGGGCAATGGATGGAAACTACAGCACAGGAGGTTCCACCTCAGGAGGAAGAACTTCTTTACTGTAAGGGTCACAGAGTCCTGGAACAGACTCCCCAGAGAGATTGTGGAGTCTCCTTCCCTGAAGACTTTCAAACCCTGTCTGGATGCCTTCCTGTGCAACCTGCACTAGATGATGGTCCTCCTCTAGCAGGGGGATTGGACTTGATGGTCTCCAGAGGTCCCTTCCAACCCCTACCATCCTGTGATCTGTACCCAAAAAACCAATGATGCAGCTTGTTACCACTTCACTGTATATTAATACAATCCATCTTACAGCTATCCATATGTACAACACGTATCTATCAGGCAGCACATAGATGGTATGTTGGTATTTGTGTCTCAGTGGTGTTGAAAGGGCTGTGTGTGCAGACAGACACCTCCATACAAATGCATATATCCCCATACAGAGAACAGACACTTCTGCACACACCCCTTATGACACACTGTGTCTGTAAGCAACAGAGGTCACTATAGCACAGGACAAAGCTCCCTTGCAGGCAGTTCCCTAGCAAGCAGCAGCAACTTTTGGTGTGAGCCTAGCTGAAAATCAGTCACAGTTTGTTGGTTTTGTTTTGTTTTGTTTTGTTTTGTTTTGTTTTGTTGTTTTGTTTTGTTTTAAATGACAGCAATGGGAACAAGACACATTTACAAAGAAATATTTCCAGGAAATGTCCTTGTTTGGGAAATAAATTAGCACCTGCTCTGGAAATACTTCAGTTCCAGTGACATCCCTGTGGTATAGAATCATAGAATGGTTTAGGTTAGAAAGGACCTCAAAGATCATCTAGTTCCAACCCCCTGCCATAGGCAGGGACACCTCCCACTAGTACAGGTCACTCAAGGCCTCATCCAACCTGGCCTTGAACACCTCCAGGGAGGGAGCAGCCACAACCTCTCTGGGGAACCTGTGCCAGTAGTACTCAGTAGTGTCAAAACTCTTTCAATGAACTCTGCTTGCAGTAGGCTGAGTGCACATGCCTTTCTTGCATCATTTCTCTCTCTGATTTTCTCAGGTCTTACCAATAGCATTTTCATGGAGCACACCAGCCCTCCTCTCACCCAAATTCGTTCATTCTTCCTTCACTTAGGGCTTCTTTTGGCTGCCACTGAACCCAAAGGGGCTCCAGAAAGATTCTCTTACTGCAGTCATCTCTTTTTCCA
This sequence comes from Eubucco bourcierii, assembly GCA_013396675.1. NCBI lineage: Eukaryota > Metazoa > Chordata > Aves > Piciformes > Ramphastidae > Eubucco > Eubucco bourcierii. Next base: position 39,792 of record VWZE01014770.1, on the reverse strand, counting down.
GTCATGCCTTGAATGCATTTTTGTGGCTGCGCCTCTCACCCAAATCCATTCATTCTACCTTCACTTAGGGTTTCTTTTGGCTGCCACTGAACCCAAAGGGGCTCCAGAAAGATTCTCTTACTGCAGTCATCTCTTTTTCCAGTCATGCCTTGAATGCATTTTTGTGGCTGCTCCTCTCACCCAAATCCATTCATTCTACCTTCACTTAGGGCTTCTTTTGACTGCCAGTGAACCCAAGGGGGCTCCAGAATGCTTCTCTACTCCAGCCATCTCTTTTTCCTGTCATGCCTTGAACATATTTTTGTAGCTGTGACATATGAGGCTCATAACACAAAGGGGAGGCCCCACTCAATCAGTACACAACACTTTATTTACTACCTTTCCTTCCAACACAACAACTCTCAGCTTGCTGAAGGGGAAACAGGGGGGAACATGGCTTTGTTCCAAATGCAGGTTGTTTCCACAGCTCTGACTGATCATTAGCTCAGTATAAATCTGTGCAGCTCAGTGCAAAGAGAAGAATTGTGACTCAGTACTTTCTGCTGCAGTGCTGAGTATGCACAGGCTGAGGGTTTGATTTGATCCTCAGGACCTTTTTCATGTAACATGCCAACATGTGAAATAGAAGCCAAACACACACCATTTGTGACAACAAAGCAAGCTCTCGGAGCATAAAATGAAAATGAAATCTACATTCTCTATTCTTTGAGCAACAAAAGATGGCTGGCAGCTCTAGAGGATAAACTTTACCTCTATACACCATATATATCATATTCTTCTCCCTGATCATTTCCCTTAAACTTTGGTACTTACTTAATCATTGTGGTTTGTTTGGTGCTTGTTTTTTTTTTTTTTCAGGAACATGAGCAGCCTTCAACGTGGAAGATATCTGAGTGTGGAATCCTACATATAGTAAGTTTCACCTTGAAAGAAAGAACACAAAACAAGAGTTTAGAATGACTGGTTGTGTGACATACAACAGTTGATGCTAAATCATAGAATGGTAAGGTTGGAAGGGACCTCAAGCATCATCTAGTTCCAACCCCCTGCCATAGGCAGGGACACCTCCCACTAGTACAGCTCACTCAAGGCCTCATCCAACCTGGCCTTGAACACCTCCAGGGAGGGAGCAGCCACAACCTCCCTGGGCAACCTGTGCCAGTGCCTCACCACCCTCACTGCAAACAACTTCCTCCTAACATCCAGTCTAAATCTCCCCTCTGCCAGTTCAAACCCATTGCCCCTTGTCCTGTTATTGCCAAGACCTTGTAAATAATCCTTCCCCAGCCTTCCTGTAGGCCCCCTTCAGATACTGGAAGGCTACTATCAGGTCCCCTCGAAGCCTTCTCTTCTCCAGGCTGAAGAGCCCCAACTC
>VWZE01014770.1:3786-22124 GCA_013396675.1 Eubucco bourcierii | reverse complement strand
GGGTGTCAATCAGCACCCCCAGATCCCTTTCTGTTTGGCTGCTCTCCAACCCCTCCCACCCCAGCCTGTAGCTCTGCATGTGACTGAGGAAAACCAAGGACTACAAGTGCTTTGGGACAGCAGCAGTGCCTTCCTTCCTTTCCATTTCATTACTGAAGGGGAAGATCTGGAAGGCACAGAGGAACTGAACACGAGCTCCCCTCTAAGCTTTACAGCCTGAAGAGAGATGAAGGAAAACACAATCACAAGCCACAAGCAATGTGGCTAGCAGCAGCCAAAACAATCATTAGATGGCTTTGTCAAGGCATGCCAGGGGCATGCTTCGTGCCTGCCAATCTTTCCTAGTCAGCTGAGGCAGCCCATGACTATAACTTCTTGTTGGCATCAACACCTGCCTCTCCTTACACGAAGACATGGTTTAGCTGGTGTTGTGGTTAGGCTGGGCTTGATGATCTTGGAGGTCTTTTCCAGCCTGGGTGATTAGATGACCTTCTGATGATCTTGGAGGTCTTTTCCAGCCTGGGTGATTAGATGACCTTCCTCTAAAGTCTTTCCTTTGTGGGGGTGTTTTGGTATTAACATTCATGGCCTGCTCAGGAACCCCACCAGAGAGCAGAAAAAAGCACGTACATGCTCATTGCAGAAAGTCCTTTTGATGGAAGAGCATACTGTTCTAGTGGGAGGTGTCCCTGCCTATGGTGGGGGATTGGAAGTAGATGATTTATGAGGCCCCTTCCCACCTAAATCACTCTATGATGCTATGAAAAGCAACTACACAAACCAAATTTCACAGTCACCACAAGGAGCAAACTCATTAAACAGAGTGGCTGCTCTGTTTACCTTCTGGTTGCTTTGCTTCTCTGTGAAGCTGTTTGTATCTGCAGAACTCAAGAACAGTGGCAGAGAGGAGGGTCTGCTTCTGGCTTCTGGATTTGGAAGATCTTGATTCTAGAAAGAAGATAATCTCAGTATAAGAAGACAGACACCTGATGGGCATGGTCAACAATGCACCAAAGCAACCCACCACTCCCAGTTTTGCTTTTAATGGCACAGAGAGGTTGCCTATTTTTCAATATATGCCTGCCTATATTTGTTCAGGCAGACATAAATTGCTGTGCTTGCACTCTGGGCTGACTGGAAGCTGCAGAGATGTAAGGTTAATGCTTAGTCTGAACTGGTAAGCCTGGATGGCTCTTAAGGTACAGAAACCTGGGTCTGAGCTTGAACTAAGAGGGCTTTCAGCTGGTTCATGACATTGACAGACAAGATGTTGATTGGTTTATAAACCAGCATAGGAATATAGCTAAATAGCACAAGATAAGAGTAACACACAAGTTTTCATCCAGAGGCATCAAAGTGCATTTCATTGCAGCATCATGCCCATCATCTCCTAATTTCCATGTGGCTTACTCTCCAAAGACATTCCCTCAATGTAAAATCAAACCCAGAGCAGACAGACTGTGCAATGCCTACTTAATGCATAAAATGGGAAACAAACTTAGGATTAACCAAGGCAAGGGCCACCTTGCAAGGACAAGATCAGGAAAATCCCTTTCATAGAATCATAGAATGGTAAGGTTGGAAGGGACCTCAAGCAGCATCATCTAGTTCCAACCCCCTGCCATAGGCAGGGACACCTCCCACTGCTACAGCTTACTCAAGGCCTCCTCCAGCCTGGCCTTGAACACCTCCAGGGAGGGAGCAGTCACAACCTCCCTGGGCAACCTGTGCCAGTGCCTCACTACCCTCACTGCAAAGAACTTCCTCCTAACATCCAGTCTAAATCTTCCCTCTGCCAGTTTAAACCCATTGCCCCTTGTCCTGTCATTGCCAAGACCTTGTCAATAGTCCCTCCCCAGCCTTCCTGTAGGCCCCCTTCAGATACTGGAAGGCTACTCTAAGGTCTCCTTGAAGCCTTCTCTTCTCCAGGCTGCAGAGCCCCAACTCTCTCAGCCTGTCCTCATAGCAGAGCTGCTGCAGCCCTCTGAGCATCTTCGTGGCCTCCTCTGGACCCACTCCAACACTTCCATGTCCTTCCTGTGCTGAGGGCTCCAGAACTGCACACAGCACTCCAGGTGGGGTCTGACAAGAGCAGAGCAAAGGGGCAGAATCCCCTCCCTTGCCCTGCTGCCCAAACTGCTCTTGATGCAGCCCAGGACTCGGTTGCTGTCTGGGCTGCATGTGCACACTGCAGGCTCATGTTGAGCTTTTCATCAACCCAGACTCCCAGGTCCTTTTCCTCAGGGCTGCTCTCAGCCATTCCCCACTCAGCCTGTATTTGTGCTTGGGATTGTGCCTACCCAGGTGCAGGACCTTATACTTGGCCTTGTTGGTTTCTTTCCTTCTTTTTGGGTTAGACTTGGACTTAGAGTGAGTTCTAATGAAATCACAAACTTCTTTCTTTCTAAAATCAAGTGCAGCTAATGTGTCACCTGAGGGCACCATCCGCCTCTTCTGGCCTCCCTGCAGACTGAAGATATCACAGTGACCCAGTCCTCTGTTTCCTGCCTGTAGGTTGGAAGAAAAGAAATTAAAATCTACTCACAGGTAGACCACAAATAAAACCTCTTTGCCTACCTTTTACCTCCTATGGGACCTGTTTCCTGAAATCACTGGGGGAAATCTGCATCTTCCTTTTCAAGAGAGACTGCTTGGCTGGCCACAGCAAGATGGAAAAGTTTGACTTCAGAGAGGTGCAGCCCAAAGCTGGGAGCTAAAAGGTAGGCAGAGAAGGCTGCATGCATGTGCAAGAGACACAAAGAGGGAGAAACAGAGAGGTAGGATGGTGCTTTCTGCTCTGTTTTCTGGGTGCAATGCTGCTCTGCTAAGTCCTGCCATGAAGACAGTTAACAAGGTTTGGGAATGTGTTTGGGCAAGCAGGATGAGAAATGTGCCATGAAGGGACACCTGAAGCCTCCCTTCATTCCTGTGGTGAATTCAGCTGGATTGATTCTGGAATGCTTGCCAGCAGGTGTGGTCTGTGAGAGCAGTGTGTGTGGGGTGCCACGCTCAAGTAACACCCAGGTATGTGTTTTCCTTCTGCGCTTATCAGCATTTCACACATCAGTTGCTCTGCTGCACCAAGGCAGAAAAAAACCTCATTAAATATTTGTGACTGGGAAACTGAAGATGAGAAGCTGGGAAGCAGTAACAGAGGAGCACTGTGCCAAATGTCTTCCCTCCCCTGGCCAAGCTTTGGCTGGGCACCTCAACAGCAGCAGTTTCTTCCCTTGCAGAGGATTGGATTGCAGCTGGGGAAAGCAGGGAGCACAGCACACCTGCTGCAGTAAATGCCTCAGTCGTTGCTTTTAGGGTATGTTTCTCTTTCAGAGAATTTTCCCCTTCATTCTGCTTCCTTTGATTATCAACCTACTTTCCAGGGCAAGATTTCCTCTTTTGATTTATCCACAGAGAGCAGAAGCTTTCCTAACTCCCAGAAGCTGCTGGGTGAGAAGACAAAGCTCTCTGCTCTTCCATGACCCTTAACTGGTAGAATATGACATGGCACTGCCACACTGATGCCCTGCTGCTGCCATCCCCACTCCCAGCAGCGTGCTCGCACTACTTTTGCATGTTGGACTTTGTGGCTGCAGGGAAGACTACCTCCCCTGCCTGAACCAGAAAATATTAACGTGGCCAGAGGGATAAAAAACAACACAGGACCAAGCAGTTTTCCATGGGACCAACCAGCTGAATCCTTTCATCCCAGATCTGCACCGTCAGTCGCTGAGAAAGGGGAATAGATGGAAGCAGCTGCAAAGGAGTAGGACCTTGCCTTGGGGCAGCAGCTTAGTGTTGCATTAGCTTAACTGTAATGTCACAGTATCACAGTATGTCATACTGTATTTGCCTGTCATACTGTGTTCTATGCCTACCTGCTGTTCCCAATGAGGTAGTAACACCTGTTTCCAGTACTGATGGACATCACCTGCTCAGGAAGGCATTTAAACATCTTCCTCACTGTTTCCATGATTTCGGAATTGCTTATGCCAACACCCACGTGTATGATTCTGTTAAGATAAGCATATGAAACATGCTACATAACTACACACACAGAGACACGTGTGTGTGTGTGTGTGTGTGTGTGTGTGTATTTTACATTAAGCACAGCATGAACAGGGTGAGAGCTGCATGGGAAAAAAACATTTTTATAGAATCATAGAATGGTAAGGTTGGAAGTGACCTCAAGGATCATGCAGTTCCAACCCCCTGCCATAGGCAAGGACACCTCCCACTAGTACAGGTTACTCAAGGCCTCCTCCAACCTGGCCTTCAACACCTCCAGGGAGGGAGCAGCCACAACCTCCCTGGGCAACCTGTGCCTCACCACCCTCACTGCAAAGAACTTCCTCCTGACATCCAATCTAAATCTCCCCTCTGCCAGTTTAAAGCCATTGCCCCTTGTCCTGTCATTACAAGACCTTGTCAATCCACAAGAAAATATAAATCTCAAGAAATTATGTGCACACATTCAAAACAGAAGGTCTTCCAATGAAGAAAATTTCCTAGCAAAATAAGTAAAATCAGCTTTTGCAGGCTTGTGCCCAGACTTTGGATCTTTGTCTCTGAAAAACAGAGCTGCTGGTCTAAAAGAGAAACCTGAGAAGAAATTACAATGTGAACAAAATCCTGCAGATGTTTTGGAACAGCTGCAGAACAGTTAAATGTGATTTGAAAGTAAATGTCTATGAATAATGGTTTAATGGAGGGGAAGAGGAACAGAGCAGAAGTACTCTTAATGGATACTTAAATAGAAGCACCAGTTCCATTAACTTTCAAGAAGTTAAATTAGTAAAAATAATAGCAACATTAGTGATGGGAATAATGTAACCACATACCAATGAGCAAGCTGCAATTGTTTTGCAAGCTTCACAGTGTAAATCATAGAATCATAGAATGTCAGGAGCTGGAAGGGATCTCAAAAGCTCGTCCAGTCCAACCCCCCTGCAGAGCAGGATCACCTAGAGCAGATCACACAGGAATGTGTCCAGGTGGATTTTGAATATCTCCAGAGAGGGAGACTCCACAACTCCCCTGGGCAGCCTGTTCCAGTGTTCTGTCACCCTCACAGGCTAAAAATTCCTCCTGTTTCTGTGAAACTTCCTATGCCTCAGCTTCCACCCATTGTGCTTGTCCTGTCATTGGGCATCACCCAGCAGAGCCTGGCTCCAGCCTCCTGGCACTCACCCTTTACATATTTATAAACATTGATGAGGTCACCTCTCAGTCTCCTCTTCTCCAGACTGCAGAACCCCAGCTCCCTCAGGTTCTCCTCATAAGAGAGAAGTTCCATTCCCTTCATCACCTTTGTGGCTCTGTGCTGGACTCTCTCTCTCCCTCCCTCTTGAACTGGGGGGCCCAGAACTGGACACTTGCTCACCTCACTCTGGGTGAGGTGATAAAGAGCCTCCCTCAGGAACAGGTGTCTGTACAGTCAGTCAGTGGCCATTTTAACAATTTTGATACATGACTCAAAATAAAAAAGGAGCTGCATTCGAGTTACATACTGATCAACAGCTATGGAGCCTTTTATAGTGTGGCCTTTTAGATACTTCAGGATATAACTGCCCATGCTGGATTTGGACAGGATGAAAAAACGCCTTTTCCAGGAATTCTGCAGAAGAGGAAGGAAAAATTGTCTCTCATTAAAATTCAGGAAAGCAAAAATAACAGGTGCTTATCAAGGGATTGCTGGAATATGACTAATTAGTGCTAGCATACCTGTGAGCTGAAAAGCTGAAGGGGCGGTGATTTGATCAGGAATCCCTGCTTGGAGACTCCACCTTCAGGGCAAAATGTATTCAGTGTTTCCACTAAGCAAGGAGAAATGAAGGGTACCATTACTTAATTTGTTGCAAATCAATCTCTTACAAAGACCTGCTTGAACTGGAAATTAATGAAATCACAGAAAACAACTGCTTGGAAGAGATCTCAAAGCTCATCCAGTCTAACTTTTGACCTGGCACTGAAGGGCCCAACACTAAATCATGTCCCTAAGCACCAGCTCCTTGTGCTGCTTAAACACCTCCAGGGATGGTNGTAATACAGAAACAGAACTCCCCTCCCAGAAATCAGAGACTCCAGGAGGGGCTTCCAACCACCCTTCCACCTTCTCCCCACCCTTATACCTTACCCCAAGGTATGCCTTATGCACAATATGAGCTTGGAGGATCAGCCAGGGGGGTTAGAAGAAAAGTGGTTAGTGAAGATTAATTGGCAGAGAGAAGCCAGAAACTAGACCGCCCCAGACACTGTACCCCAGAGAGAGACAGACTGAGACTGCCTTATCTAATGTTTTGAGTTCTTTTCCTAAACATCTCAGCAAGCCTATGAGTGAAATAGACATCACCATGTTTTCCTTTCACAGCCTATAGTGTAATTTTCTCTATTAAAATATTCCAATTAGCCTCAAACCAGCACACCATCCCAATGCTTGAGAACCCTCTCTGTGAAGAAGTGCTTCCTAGCATCCAGCCTGAACCTCCCTTGGAAATTCATAGAATCATAGAATGGTAAGGTTGGAAGGGACCTCAAGGATCATCTAGTTTCAACCCCCTGCCATAGGCAGGGACACCTCCCACTAGTACAGCTCACTCAAGGCCTCATTCAACCTGGCTTTGAACATCTCCAAGGAGGGAGCAGCCACAACCTCCCTGGGCAACCTGTGAAAGTGTCTCACCACCCTCAAAGTTCCTCCTAACATCCAGTCTAACTCCCCTCTGCCAGTTTAAACCCATTGCCCCTTGTCCTGTCATTGCAAGACCTTGTCAATAGTCCCTCCCCAGCCTTCCTGTAGGCCCCCTTCAGATACTGGAAGGCTACTATCAGGTCTCCTTGAAGCCTTCTCTTCTCCAGGCTGAAGAGCCCCAACTCTCTCAGCCTGTCCTCATAGGAGAGCTGCTCCAGCCCTCTGATCCTAACCATATAATAACAACAACAACAGCAATAATAATAATAATAGTAATAATAATATAATCTCATAAAAATCATAATAATATCAGTTGGACTTGGTGATCCCAAGGGGCTTTTCTAACCTGAGTGTTTCTGTGACTCTGTGACTCAACATTTTCCAGGATGCTGTTTTCCCCTGTTTTTCACCTATTGTTTACCACAAAACCCTTAGCAGGTGGAGGGTAAAGAGAATTATGTCATATACAGATTAAGAATGGATTGAAACCTGATTCAACTTTACTGCTGCCAAAAGAACTTAGCAAATGAAATTTTGTACCTGCAGAATTTCTTTGACTTGTAGAAGCCATGCTGCTTGCTTCTTCCACCCAGATAGCAAAGAGAGCAAAGCCCTCTGAGGCTATTTCCTTTTGTTTTGCTTGCTGCTAAGCAGCATTTCACTGCATGCACGGCACCCTGAGAGAACAACAAATACCTCACAGGTGTTTATTTTCACAGTGATGCTTCACCTGCACAAAATGAGCAGAGAAAAATCTAGAATGTAAATAATTATGATTCATTAAAACTGCATGATTCATTATGCTCCTATTCTTAGATTTTATCCTTTAACATACACAATCTACTATTTTATTATGTCATCACAGGATGTTCTAATTATAACATTGTGAATAATAAAAATTATCAATTTATGTAGGCCAAAAAGATTATTTGCTGCCAGCAGAGCTTCATTTTGCCTCTTCCCCTGCACTAGACAAAACACACACAATTTAGAGATACAACCTCCCACGTATGTTTCTGCCTTAGCAATGTATAAAATAGACATAGCTTGGCCTGGAGAGTTCAAAATCTATTTAGAAAATCTAATCATAATACTCTGGTAATTCCAATCATTTGCAAGTCTGTAGCATTCTTAATACAATGTCCTCAGAGCAATTTATAAACAGCATTGAAAGTTAGTTCTCAGCTAAGAGGTGGATTAGTATTCTGATTTTTCAGAGGAGTAAGCAGAGAGCATCTGGTTTTACCTATGTCAACTGATTTTTGCAACGTCTCTTCTGGTATTAGCAGGGAAATGAGGATCTCCCTGTAAACCTGAGAAGAAGTTAAATAAGCTGCTTACTGTCATAGTCAGGCACAGAGGCTGGCAGGGAGGCAGAATGCCCCAGTGCATCTCTACCAGCTTCTCTGGAGTTTTGTTAAACAACCCTTTAACAAAACAGGCAGGCAGAGGGCTGTGGAGTTTGGGAAGTGCAGGAACACAGCGATGGAGCATTCAGAAGGTAAAAGGTGCATTTGGTTAATGGACTTCCATTGTTAAGGTTTGGTTTAGGTTGGGTTTTTTTGAGCTAATTTTCCTTTCAGTGGAAGAAGACCATTTATGAGTCAGGATAACAGAGGCAGACCTCCAGAGCACTGCTGTTTCTCTGCAGTTCTTACGTGAGCTCTGCACTCCTGCCAGTGTAGTTTGCACACTGGACGTGGTTTTATTACCTCACAATTGCTTGCTTCTTCCTTTAAAATCAGATCTAGTTTCTCTCATACACCTACATCTCCACTTTGCAATAAACTGCCTGTCTGTAGCATCATTTAGGAAACTTTCAGAAGTTTCCTTTTGCCTTAGCCCAGAGCTCTCATTCCTTGCAAAATGATATTCTGAACCTGTAGTAACTTGAAGTTGTTCGTTAACTACAGCGAAGTTACACAGTCTCCAACATGTGTGCCACCTGAAGCTGCAGAGCCTCTTCTGGGAAAATCCAAAGGATTTCAAGTGCTTTCTCTGGCTTTTTGCTGAGTTCTATAACTGGATTAGGAGATTGGAGATGTTTCCTTTGCTTCTGTTACTTCAGTGATTTACTGCACGATGTCAGAAGCAAGCTTGGTATGATCCGGAGCAGTGGCCAGAAATGGCTGATTATTTTCTGGCCTCACTGACCTAATATAAGGTAGGTTATACTCAAATTTTTGCTTCTGACACATAACTATAGCTATAGACTTCCACACATCCCACTGCAGGCAATGAATGCTGTAAATGAGAATGGGCCACTGCAAAGCCAGGTCCACTGGAGACCTCTGCAGAACATTTCTGCCTGTGTTTTTGGGTGGCTTCCTTAGGGAAACCTTTGCGGTTCTGCCTTTTTCAGAGACAGGTTTGTTGTACAAATGCCACGACAGACTGCTACAAAATTTACTGCTAGGGTTTTCATCTAGTGCCTACCAAAGAACAGAACACAGAAGCAATTTCCAAAACTAAACCCAATTGCACACAAAGACAAATTTCTTCGTGTCAACAGTAAGGGCTCACGCCTGAGGCTGCAGTGAAAGGCAATGCAATATTCTTTCAGTGTGGCTGACAGAGGCACTGTGACTGCCAAACAATACAATTCTTTCCAAACAAGGTTCCCAGAGCCCATGACAGGACAAAACTATCTTCTAGGTTTTAGTGAAAGTCAAGATTCACAGGAGGGGAGGCAAAAGTTTGTGATATTACATTTGCATGCTGGACAAAAAAAAATAAATTTAATTGTGGTGTTTAATTGTCTCTTCAGTGTAAAGCAACATTTTAAAGAGGTTATACCTAACTCAGAACAAACAATGCCAGTTCCATGATTATACCACCTAGGGTTTTTATATGCCTGCCATTAAGAGATTTGATTGCTTCCAACCTTTTGAAATGCAATGAGGCACTACAGTCCAAATGCAAACAAAATGCTTCACGTTATTAAGATGTAGGCTGCTATAAAACCTCAAAAATAGAATAGCAGGATAAGGAAAAGAAGCTGTGTTAATACTTACCAGCAGAATGTCTTTATGGTGTAGCAGGTTTCAGAGGAATTGACCTTTAAGTATTTCCAGATTCCCTGTATTGCCTTCTGCAGCAAAACACAGTGTGTCCTTGCCCTGCATTGTGACTGCCTTCTTATAGTCCTTGTATAAACATGAACACCCTGAAATATGACCCACAAGGAAATTCCTCTTTCTGCCATGGGAAGCAAATTAAAGGTTGTTCTGAAAGGGGAAATCCAGATTAATATTCACATACAAGCAACAGAAAAATAGAGACAATTGGGGCATCCATATATGTCTCCCATGCAGAGAAAACCAACAACAACCTGGAGACAGCCTGGTTTTGCTGGTTCAGCTTTCCAAACAGTTTCTTTATTTCACTTAAGCTGTATCTGAAATATAATATCCACTCATGCCTGGAAGATAAAGCAACATTAAGAACAATAAGACCATAAAGTACCATAAAATGTGACCAAGTTCAGATTTAAAGAACATTTAGTAAACCACACAATGGTGAAGTAGGATTTCTTAAGCTACCCATGTAATGGCAATGCACTTTCACTCTACTATCAGTCTCTCATTTATAGGTGAAATTTTTGGATCCAGTGGATCATCAGTGATGATGATTTTATACCCTAAACCATTTGGCTAATCCTGCAGAGGGCAATGGAATTGCTTTTAGAAAGAAAATAGTTTTAAACTTGAACAGAAAACAAGCTGCAATGCCCTCCCTGTACCTTGGAAGTCACTATTCAGCTACTCTGCTCAAGTGAGTGAAAGGCTTCCTTATTTTCAATAGGTTCCTTCAGGCTGTTGGGCTGGCACAGCCCTTGACAGGCAAACCTCACCAGTCAGAAGTGGTGTCTGTCAGTGGGAAATTCAAAAGACATTAACATTTAAGAAGAAAATATCACAGTATCACCAAGGTTGGAAGAGACCTCAAAGATCATCAAGCCCAATCCGTTACCACAGCCCTCAAGACCAGACCATGGCACCAAGTGCCACGTCCAAATCCACCTTGAACACCTCCAGGGACGCTGACTCCACCACCTCCCTGGGCAGCCCATTCCAGCAGTCAATGACTCTCTCAGTCAAGAACTTTCTCCTCACCTCCAGCCTAAACTTCCCCTGGCAAAGCTTGAGACTGTGTCCTCTTGTTCTGGTGCTGGTTGCCTGAGAGAAGAAAGCAACCTCACCCTGGCTACANCTTCTTAAATGGAGGGGCCCAGAACTGGACACAGGAGTCAAGGTGTGGCCTAAGCAGTGCAGAGTCCAGGGGGAGAATGACCTCCCTGCTCCTGCTGGCCACACTATTCCTGATGCAGGCCAGGATGCCATTGGCCTTCTTGGCCACCTGGGCACACTGCTGGCTCATGTTTAGGCGGGTGTCAATCAGCACCCCCAGATCCCTTTCTGTTTGGCTGCCCTCCATATGATCTAAAGTAATGCTCCATCTAACACAGACATTGCTCCTGACATGAAGAAATGCTTTCTCTCTTTCACTTCCACGGTAAGTTACCTTTCCAAATTGCTTTCCATCACGGCTGTGACTTCAGGAATTTTATGCTGATCTTTGTATATTTCAGATACTAGACCTAGCCTGAAGGGTGTTTAAGATTCAGTCTCAACTTCTTCCTCTAATTGCCAGTCAGCAGGCAGAATTCCCTTTGTGCCATGCCATCATCTTTTTTCCAGGAAACCTTTGGTCTACCAGGAGACCTCTTGTAAAGGCAGAGTGCATTTTTTTTGCATTGCCACATCAGAACACTGAATAGCTTCAAAGAACATGACCACTTTGTCTTACTTCTTAGATAACCTGCCACCATTTCATCCATTAGTTGGAAATTCCCAAAGCTATCCTCATTTAGTGTCCATCATGGTACATGTTTCATAAAAGCTGCTAAAGACCTCCCCTGTCCACATATTTTTTTTTTCTTTAGACATTATGATTGACTGGGCAAATAGTTTTTTCCTGCTGATAAAGAAAACCCACTAATATCAACTCTTGTGATTCTTTCCCAGCAGTCTCTGTTTCTGAGCTAAGAGAAATTTGCTACACAAAGAACCTTGAAAAAAAACAAACAAACAAACAAACCAACAAAAAACAAGCATTACATAAGAAGAAACTTGCTCCTTACTTTTTAAGCTGTTATGCTCCCTGGCATTACTTTAAAAACTTCAATGATCTCTTTCAGAGCCCCTCCTTGCTCCTTTATTCTTCCCAATGCTCTCTGGCTTCAGAGCTACAATCTAGCTAAATAAGTTTTGGAAACAGAGGAATATTGCCAACAGAAATGCAAAAGCAGGCTAAAGTTTAAGCAAATAAACATCAATGAGCTATAGGGCCACAAAGATGATCAGTGGGCTGGAGTAGCTCTCTTATGAGGACAGGATGAGACAGTTGGGGCTCTGCAGCCTAAAGAGAAAGCTTTGAGTAGACCTTAGAGAAGGGGGCCTACAGGAAGGCTGGGGAGGGACTATTGACAAGGTCTTGCAATGACAGGACAAGGGGCAGTGGGTTTAAATTGGCAGAGGGGAGATTTAGACTGGATGTTAGGAGGAAGTTTGAGGGTGGTGAGGCACTGGCACAGGTTGCCCAGGGAGGTTGTGGCTGCTCCCTCCCTGGAGGTGTTCAAGGCCAGGTTGGAGGAGGCCTTGAGTGAGCTGTACTAGTGGGAGGTGTCCCTGCCTATGGCAGGGGATTGGAACTAGATGATCCCTGAGGTCCCTTCCAACCTTACCATTCTATGATTCTATAAAGGCATGGAAGGGATTCCAAAAAGGTACTGAACACTGAAATGCTGACTGGATGGATTTCTTGAGTTAAAACCCCTAATGCCAGAAAGTAGTTTAAGATGGAGCTATTTGGCAGAATTAATAGGGAGAACATTTTCATAGGAACTGCTAGACCACTGTACTGTATGAAGGTATTTTAGAAACAGGCCAGGATTAAGCTCAGGATATTTCCATTAAAATCTCTTCAATATTTCTTTTCATCCTAAGAAAGGATGTGATCTGTCTAACCCAACTCACCCAACGCCAGCTCATTTTCCTGAACTGCTTTTCCACTGACACTGTAAACTCCATCTTGAAATAATGCTGAGGACCATCTGCATGCTCGGCCAAGAAAGGTTTTGAGATGCATTTTGGTTGGATTTCACTTCACATTGTGTGACAAGCATGCAGATAACTGATAGCAAATTTAAAAAAAAAAAAAAAAGGTCTTTATTGATTTCATGCTCAAGACATCCATAAAACAATAATTTATTTAATTCAAACAACTGTAAATTTGACTTCTGAAATATATATATTCTTTACAAACACTGTGGCATAGCAAGATATATAACAGTTTGGTAACTTAGCTATAATAAGCACACTCTTTCTGGGAAGATTTCAAAAGAGTATAAGAGTACATTCACTGGGAAAAGGGTGAACAAGTAATCATTCATCAGTTTAACCCCATTTTTAAACTTACTTTTTTTTTTTTTTTTTTTTTGAGCTAGCTACCAACTTCAAAGAGAATATAAAAAGTAGGAATATAAACAGCATTGATATAATTCCAAAATATAAAAATCAAGACTGTACAGTAACTAAAAAGGCACTTCTGGGTTCTGATTCAAGTAAGTCCTGGCAAAATTCCTCAAAAATAGAAGCGGTATCTAAACTCACATTTGCTGCTGGAACATAAAATTTTAGCATTTCCACATTAGGTTTTCAGATTTTATTACAAAGCCTTGGCATTTACTTTCTGTTGGCTTAGACCTTCTGAATCAAGAGCCAGGTATTTTTTTCTTTCTGCACTACTACCATTCCAGGCCATTCTATCAGTTAATTGTCACCTGCAAGGAAAACAAAACAAAAAAAACCCCAAAATCTTTATACTGGAGCTTTAATAAAGCATCACCCAATTACAGTTTGCCAACCTTTTACCAAGATTCTGATTTTGCTGTTTGTCAACATTTCTGTATCCTTGTGGTAAATCATTTATCAAGTATTAGTTTTGTATTGATCCATCTCGTACAAGAGTGGTAACTAAGCAAAATGACTTCCTGATTGAGCACAGAGCAACCATTTCTCTTCATTAATAATGCTCACAAAAAGGAAATGGATATATTAGACTAGGAAACACTCTTTTATATAGCTACAAACTGCTTCATCACTGGACATAGCCACAACATGATGGTCTGTGAAAATCTGTGAGAAAGTTATGCTTCCATGAACTAGCAGTGAAAGAAAAAGATGGAATCTCATGAATTGTTGGGGGGTTTTTTTGGTTAGTTTTCTTAATTTACAATTTGCTTTCCAGAATAAACATTTATGGGACTCTGAGAACATCTTCAGCAGCTCTAAATCATGACAGTCACACTAAAGGGAAAAAATAAAATAAAATAAAAATCAAGATACAGTAATTAATAATAGCTATCAGGTTAGCCTACAGCATTTAGTTGTTCTTTAAAATCCTGCATATTGTCCATCCACCAGATACCCCAGCTTATAAAATATAAAAATCTAGTGTAATCACATTTCTGTTATTAAGAATGTGCAACTCCAATTTATAATCAAATCTGCACCCAAAACCATATCCTGATCTTTCATGAAGATATGCTTTCAGAAGTAAAGTTCCTTAGTGAGCATAGAGACCACACAGGGAATCTGCTTCTTCTCACTGAAGCGTGGATCATCTGACTGGGATTCGAAATTTGTGGCGACCACATAGTTGACCCGCGTGAGGATCTGCATGATCTCAAGTTGTTTTCCATGCTCATTTAGCACAGAGCACAAAGATTGCACAAACCAGGAGCCTCTTCCAGGATTCCTCCAGGAGTAATAACCTTACAGGAAAGACAAATAAGGAAGTGCATGGAGTTATTTTTCTGGGGGCTGAAGAATGCAACGGCAGAGAGATAACTTCTCACTTGTGTGAAAGATTTTGAGCAAAGACTAACAAGGCACACACAGAAAATGTAACTTGAATCACTTATATCCTACTTGATTAAAATGGAGAGCAATGGGTATTCATTTGTGCTGGTTTGAGGCTAATTGGAATATTTTACTAGAGAAAATTACACTATAGGCTGTGAAAGGAAAACATGGTGATGTCTACTTCACTCCTAGGCTTGCTGAGATGTATAAGAAAGGAACTCAAAACATTAGATAAGGCAGTCTGTCTGTAGGGGCACAGCGTCTCAGGTTGTCTAGCAGCTTCTGGCTTCTATCTGCTGATAATCTTCACTAACCACTTCTCTTCTAACCCCCTCTGGCCGATCCTTCAAGCTCACCTTGCGTGTGAGGTAAACCTTGGAATAAGGTATAGGGGTGGGGAGAAGGTGGAAGGGTGGTTGGGAGCCCCTCCTGGGGTCTCTGATTTCTGGGAGGGGAGTTGTGTTTCTGTATTCCCTTTAACTTGTCTATTTCTGTAACCATTCCTGTCTATAGTGTATGTCTCTGCTTGTACATTGTGCTGAGCTGTAAATAGAGCTTCAGTCCTTAACTTCCAGCTGGCTGAGTTCTAGTCTGAGTCATTGTACACAGCATGGGGGGTGGGGAACTCCCAAACCATCACATAATTCTTCAAACCTACACCATTGAAATATCTTTCTCTATTTTTCATTTGGGAAACTGTAAATAGCAAGATTTTATGTTTTTCCTCTCTAAGAATTTTGTGCTGCAATTATTCCTCCTCTTGCCCTCACATTCAACTGAACTGGGACACAGAAGGGCAGGATTCCCAGAAAATAGTGCAGCCTTCACCAACTGTAATGTCTGTGTCTTCTCACTTGCCAAATCTGGGCTCTCTCCTGTTACATACACTATAGCTGATGTAAACAGGGTGGATACAACATACACCAACTAGACCTCAGTGTTGTGTTCATCAGTGCACTATGTACCATCAATGAGAGGCAGCCTACAATCAAGTCAATATGGGTGACAAGTTTCTAGGTTTCTATCCCCACCTTGACTCCCTTCTCTTTACCTGGCACTGTGGAATATGCAAACAGAAAATCTGCTTCTACTGGGATCTTGTATCTCGGATTGGCATCTGTTTCCAGAGTGTCATTTGCAGGTCCAGAGTCAGTTTGTATACCTTCATCAAATTCAGAGCCTCTGCATGCCTGGAAGTGATGAAGGCAAAGAGAACTTGTCCAACAAGGGGAAATAATGTGTTATCAAAACAAGTGTTCATTAACATTTTTAATGGCTCAAGTTTTAAGCAGCACTTCACACGTGTTAGAAGCAGAAATGCAATTCTAGGGGACATCCAGTTGCTCAGTTATAGTTACCAGGGGATATCTAATTGCTCAGGGACAAAGTTAACAGCCTACCCATTTTAAAATATACAGCTCGTACAGGAATGGGAGGTAATGGTGATACAGGCTGTGGATCTCAGTGGATTGTCAAAGTGTCAACTCAGCATGATTAATTACTAGTCTAGCATCATCCTCAGCACTCAATTACTATGAAATGTCTTGTGCAGTGTGACTTCCTGGACATTTCCTTTACCCATTGTCTCGGATTCCTGACAAGCATTGCTTTAGCACTACATTTCACAGAAAAAACAAATCACATCCTGAGATCATCCAGACATATCCCCCCCCTTCTCAAGCAAAGATAGCTACAGCAGATGTCCAGCATTGTGTCCAGATGGGTTTGGAATATCTCCACAGATGAAGACTTTAAATTTGGACAACATGTTCCAGTGTTTGACCATCCATTTCAAGTACATTGCATTTTTAATGGTTTTCCAGTTCTCTCTTTTATTCTTAATTTCCTCTTAATCATGTAGTTTATCTAAAGGTAGCACTAGAACCACATAAGTTTCAGCCCTTGATCAGAAGCTTTGACTGACAGCTCTTGGAAAAAAAAAATAGCAGTTTGGTGAGTTTATATAATATGACTTGGTTGCCTTTATTAAAATAATTTTAAAGGCAATGGAGTACCCATTCCAAAGTTACAACTGAAAGTAATAGCACTTTAATAGTATGAAGAGTCTAAAATAAAGACGGTTTCCACTTTGAGGTTGAGGATTAATTGCTAAAACAACCCAGGGAAAAACACATCTGCTGCAACACTCACAGGTACATATTACTATGAAAAAAAGGTGAATTCAGACCCATGGTGTGTCAGTCAGTACTCTCTGAAACACCTGTCTTTGAAAGCTTAAGTAATATACAACCGAGGACAGGCTGAGAGAGTAGGGGTTCTGCAGCCTGGAGAAACGAAGGTTTCAAGGAGACCTTATAGTAGTCTTCCAGTATCTGAAGGGGGCCTACAGGAAGGCTGGGGAGGGACTATTTACAAGGTCTTGCAATGACAGGACAAGGGGTAATGGGTTTAAACTGGCAGAGGGGAGATTTAAACTGGATGTTAGGAGGAAGTTGTTTGCAGTGAGGGTGGTGAGACACTGGAACAGGTTGCCCAGGGAGGTTGTGTCTGCTCCCTCCCTGGAGGTGTTCAAGGCCAGGTTGGATGAGGCCTTGAGTAACCTGTACTAGTGGGAGGTGTCCCTGCCTATGGCAGGGGGTTGGAACTAGATGATCCTTGAGATCCCTTCCAACCTTACCATGCTATAATTCTATGAATTATATATTAATGCAGCAATACAATGTAAATTTTTAGGCTGCTAAGGGAGGGAAAAAAAAGTATTTAGTCAAATACAGTAATCTGTAGAGAGAGCCTTTATTGAAAGAGACCTGGACTGTAGTATTTCTATCGATAACCACGTCCTGCCCTCAGGTCTGCCTGCACAAAAGGGAGTTCATCTTTTTAGGCTCATGTATTACCAAGCACAGAGAGAAATCATGTACAAAAATCACATGACAAAAACTACAAAAAAAGGCAATGTGCTCTTTCCATTTGTGAATCTTGTATGCAAGCTGTCCTTTAAAAATGAACAAGTCACCACAGTCAACTGCCTTCAACACATTTTTTGTGATAAAACCCCTAGCAAAATTTAGTAAGGTAACCTATGGGGCTCTCCTTGAGCAGAAAAACTGAGCATGTTTTCCCCTCTGCAGCAGTAGGACAGCATATTTACCTTAGGGCTATTACCTGAATGAAAAATAGTTTTGGTTTTCCTATAAGGCTTTTACACTTGTCTCCTCTGAACAGTGCAGTCAAGCTCTTGATAGCCATGGGTCCATCAGTGCCATAGATGAGGCCTTCTTCCCCATGGCTTAGAAGGATACAGGCAAAGCAAGCAGCATCGCTGTGATTCTCCTCAGCAGCTACAAATCAAATACTTCTTAGCCAAAAGGAAGCAACATTTTAAATGCAAATTACATTTAGCAAGCATCTTTTTGTCAGACTAAATATACACTGGTTCTCTAATGGAGGGAGAAAGGAGGAGTGGATAAAGATGACAACTCATTTTAGTCATGTGATGAGTACCTTGAATGCATGAATGCATCCTTTGCTTGACTCTAAGTCTAGCCCACTGGAGTCAACAGATTGGACTCTATCTAATGTGACACATGGGACAGGTGCTTCACCTAACATGACAAGAAAAAAGTGTATTTCTAAACTGATGTTGGACAGTGAGGCAAGAGATTAAGCCTAATCCATTCAGAAACTAAATCCTATATTAAAAAAAAAAAAAAAAAAAAAAAATAAAAGTAGTTGGGCCTAAGTAATCTTTTCTGATTTGA
>VWZE01014766.1:32570-55968 GCA_013396675.1 Eubucco bourcierii | reverse complement strand
GGGTGTGTGGAGATGTGGCTTGCATCAGACAGGGTTGAATTAGTTCTCTAGTGTTTGCTCTGATAGTCATTAAATAACCTTCAGTGGAGAGATGATGAACTGCTTAAATTAGGAATCCCTTTGGGCTGAGCTACATGAGTTTCAAAACCTAGGTGCACTTTGGCTTAAAATTGATTTCTCTGCTACTAAAACTGAATTTGACATGTTTTAGACCATTTGCAGGTTGGTGTCTTGATTTCTACTCATAGTTTACTTGACCATTGAGTGTGGTTCTCTAAAAGATCATGGAATCAGTCAGGGTTGGAAGGGACCTCGAGGATCCTCTAGTTCCAACCGCCCCTTCCATGGGCAGGGACGCCTCACATTTCATCCCCTTCTGAGTATATGTGTTTGGAACAGAAGGGGATACCACTGTCCATCAGCTTTGTCATGTACCAACTGTGAAGACTTTCATGTAACACAGACAGTAGTTGAGGCTTTGAAACTTTCTTCTGAAGAAGCACACAAGTGTGCTCTTCTGGAAATGGGCTTGCCAGAACTGAGTTCTGACTGTCTGCATCAGTTCACTGCTGAATGTATTTTCACTTGGCTGTAAGTGACAGGTGATTAAAGAGAAAAAAGTGATGCCTTTTCTCTAGGTGAATAGTTGCCTGAAAAGTGCTATCATCATAGAAATGACTTCTGCAGTCCTAGATGCAGTCTGAATCCCAGTGGTTGAGCTAGAGGCACATCTCCTACTTACTGAGTTATTGGAGTGGCAGGAGCCTAATTTCAGGGCTGTATTTGAATAATGTGAAATCTAACCAAGCTTAATTTCATCTGCCAGCAACAGCAAAACCCTGACTCCAATCCTGGAGGACACAACAATGTATTTCCACAGGTTTCCCTTCTGCAACACTAGCTTTGTGCTTGCTCCCCATGAAGAAACCCTTTTGAGGTTTGGGTCACCCCTTTGGGGTGATGCTGCAGCAGAAGGATGTACCCAGTACATACTGTGATGCCCTTTCTGTCTTCTGTGAGAAATGTGACCCAGATGTTTCTGTTCTCTGGTGGGAAACCCTTTCTAGGGGCTCAAGAGAAAAATCTTGTTGTGTTTTTTCATAAGCTGCCTTTAATTTAGAGCTGAATCTCTTGTACTCCTGATTTAAAGAGAGGTCTCCAAAAAGAACAGTGATCTGCTGCTTCTGGGGCTGCCAGGCTGGAGTTATCTTGATCCCATTCCACTGGCTTTTAGAATTCATCATTGGACTTGATGGAAAAATAAACCTATTCCTGACAACTGCAGAGTTGTTGCTAGCATCTGTAGAAATCTTTGATCTCTTTGACAAGAAAAGGCTGTCAGAGTGGTATCTGAAGTGTTAGCAAGAGCTGATGGATTATTTTTTACTTTTCCCCACATGGCTCTGGAGTCATTGCTCATTTGAGGACTCTGAAGTCAGCACACTGGTAATTGTGTGGGAACAGTGCTTTGAGTCACCTGTGACGCAGCTGAACCTCTGCTCTCTCAGAGGGTATGCAGCAGTAGCCAGACTTGTTGAGCTGTACAACCTGTGTCCATTTTCTTCCTCTATTCTTTGCCTTGTTGTTGTTAATCCTGTGATCATGCACCACTGAGACTCCATAGCTGAGCAACAATTAGAGTAATGCTGTGTTCTCCACCCTGTGAGGTTGTGCTGAACACAGGGGTGGGGAGGAGGCTGTGAAAACTTATTCTTGCGTACCTTAAAAAGTCTGTGTTGGAATAGGAAGATACCTGCTTGTCTGCTGAGAATGTTTAAGCAGAGTAGGAAGATCCCTGTTTGTCTGCTGAGAATGTTTAAGCAGCGTTGGAAGATACCTGCTTGTCTGTTAAGAATGATTAAGCAGCTTTGAAGAGTTTGGTCTTGCTGACTTGGTGGCTTTAGCATAGGTTTATGGGTTGAAGTGACCAGTGGTGAGATGCTGTGACCTGAGTGGTGATTACAGTGTGCAGGAATGGCTTTCACAGAAGCTGGACGTGGCTATGTAAGCTGGGCAGGAGGCAATTCTGTGCTTCTGAGGGACTGCAGCAACTTTGGCCTCATCTGCTGTTTCTGAGACCCTTTTTATGGTTTTGTCTGGAACACAGAGGTGTTTTTTTTCTTTTTTTTTTTTTTTTCAACCAGTTGTTTGTTAAAAGTTTCTGGTTTTGTTTTGATTGTGCAGGACACCTGATGATCTCTCAAGGCAAATTGTGGCCCTGCAGCAAAGGGAGCTTGTGCTGAAAGAGCAGAACTCTACTGTCACAAACAGGTGAGTGGTACCAATAGTTGATGCTGGTAGCAAGGCACTAATGTATTAAAGCATACAGGAAAAAAAACAAGGACTGCAAACTGAGAAAACTGCTCTTTAGAATTCTTTGCTGTTCCATGGAGTCTCCAATGCTACTTCCTATTATTTCTCATGTTGATGAAAAAGTTTTTTTGCTTACTTTAATCCTTTCAGGAAGAAAAAGATGAAGAACTGCAGGTGGACACAGTGAAGACTTATCCAACTTTATTTTATAAGCTAAAGTGTTTGCAAGGTGATGTGAGCTGCTTTCCTAGACCATTTCATCCGGAAAGGGAATGTCACAACAAAATGTGCAAAGTAGTTATCTGGGTATGGGAAAGAGTATGAGCCCTGAGGGCTGTGATTTGGCTACTTAAAGGACCTGTTGGTATAGATGGTGTTGGAAATGGGTGTTGCAATTGTGGTGGCAAAGTACTGCTAGGCTTTGTGAGGAGCAGTCTGTTTATAGAGTGAGATACATATTTGAATCTAGAGAGTGTCTAAGCCTTTGCTTGGTGTAGGAGTGAATATCTAAGAGGGGAAAGGAAGTTGTCTACCAGAGCTTAACTTCCCAGACTGCACTGGTTGCACATAGCCTTTAACACAGTCCCAGCAGGTGCTTTTTATCCTCGATGAACACATTCTTGCTTCTCACACTGTTTTCTTTCCTCACATGAGGAACCTGTTGTCTGTTCTTGTTAAAAGCAGTGCCTCTGTCTTTCAGGAAGGCTTCTGGACTGTTTCCATTGCCAAGGTGCTAGCTAGCTTGTCTAAGTATCAGAAGTGGGGAGAATTTCAACCTGTGGTGTAAACATATTGCACGTAAAGGAGTCAAATCCTGCATGGCTGAGCACTGAACGAGCACTCTTAGCTGATCTTGGGCTGCATAATGTCTCCTGAGGTATGAGGCAGATTTTGGTTCAAGAGATAGTGGTGTTCTAGGCTCCACCTTACTAATGATGGGCAAGATTCAAGCTGGGTGCTAAAAGCTTTATGTGTGCTGCTACTGTTAAGGGAACTGTTTAGTCAGTTGTAAAACTGTTAGTCAAGTGCAGATTCCCCCAACTGCAGCCAGCCAAATTGCTCTGTGGTTTCTGTTGTGAACTTTAAAGGGGAAGAGAAAAACCTGAGCAACATAAAAAAAGACATTTCATATATTAAAAAATAACCCAAAAAAACCCCAACCAAGCAAACTCTCAGACCCACAAATGATCAAATAAAGGAGTGATGGTAATATTTGAGTTACGGATTGATTTTTATTCTTCTTATTTTATTTTCTGTCTGCTTCTCACAGCCTGTCAGAGAAATGATTTTTCTAAATTTACTAACAGCCAAGGGGAATCATCTGTTGAAAAAGCCTTTTGGTGGTGCTTGTTCATGCTGGCTGTAATTGTGCCAATTTAGTTTAAAAATAAAAGCATGATTAAGATTACTTTTTTATTTCAAGTGCAATGGGCTGTAAAGTTGCTTAAATTAAAAGACTAACATTTTCTTGACGCAATGCCCTGTGTGTCACTTCCAAAACTGATCCTTTTTGGCTTTCTTCCTTCACATACCTTTTTCTGACTTAAAATCTTAAGCTGTGAGATACATTTTGAAAAAACCTTTTCATTAGAGATGAGTTTAAAGTTCCCAGGAGAAAGTTTTGAGTCTTTGGAAATAAAACCTTCTGGAGGAGACAAATCTGATTTTTCTTTTTTCCCTGAACGACAACCAGATCTAGCTGATGGTTTTCTCTTTGTTTTGTAATTGTGGTCGGAATGGTCTGTGTATTACAGCACCATAACGTGTGGTCATGACTCCCTCTAGTGATTGAGCCCAGAGCTCTCCTCCAGCTTCAATAGTTTCAGGCTGATTTGTTGTTTTGGGTGTGTGTGTTTTTTTCAGCCACGAGTTCTTTTGCCCTTAGTTAAAATATGATAACATGCTCATAGTTTGATTTACAGAGTGTGTGGTTATGTGTGAATAGTGCCATGTGCCTATCTTAGGAAACTTTGAATTGCTTTTCCTATTAACAGGCTGCCCAGGGGGGTTGTGGAGTCATAGAATCATAGAATGGTAAGGTTGGAAGGGACCTCAAGGATCATCTAGTTCCAACCCCCTGCCATAGGCAGGGACACCTCCCACTAGTACAGGTTACTCAAGGCCTCAGAGTCTTCACTGGAGACTTTCAAAACCAACCTGGATTCCTGTTTAGACTACCCTAAGTGATCTTGCTTTTGGCTCAATGTCTGGAGGTCCCTTCCAGCTTGTAACATTCTGTGGTTCTGTAATGATTTGGTAGGTGCTAAGCAAAACAGCAGCAAAAGCTGGCATCTGAATTTAATGAATGTAATTGTTAATTGTAGGTAGTCCTGGCTCACCTGTTGCTGCAGTGCAAAATGTAGTTTAGCAGAGGCTTGAGTGGTGTTAAAGGTGATGCTATGGCCCTCTTCCCCAGGTGGGTGCTATTGAGTGTTTCTGCAGTGCTTCTATATTTGGTCCTCCTTGAACACAGGCAGAAGAGTGTCTGGAAGGCAGTTTACAAGCTGACGAGTCTTTCTCTCTGCCTTTACACTGATCCTTCACACTGCAACCTTCTTGCTTTTTATTCTCATTGATGGCAGCTTTCCCATGTTGTTTAGTGACTGAGGCACTTGATACTATGGAATGTGGCAAGAAAGCTCCCTGAGACAGTGAGGTGTTAGGAAGTGGGCATCTTTTTATAGGGCAGAGCTCCACCTGAGTGTCCCAAAGCCAGTAAAATTCAGAGATGATCTTAACATCTCATACATAATCACCTTTGTTCTAAGAAGCAATTAGCATATTGGTATTAGTTCATGGACTCCATTACCTGTGTAAATCTCCTGTATGCATGCTCATTATATACTGTGGGGATGCCCTGGTGGTCCTTTGGGGCATCCATCCTCTGCCTTCCTAGGGCCTTTAGCTGAACTTCTTTGCATGTAGTCTCTGGGCTGCCTGGTATAGTTGTCAGACAGACTGACTAGAGTCAGTCTAAACCAGTTCGCTCTTATCTACTTCTTTCCCAAGCCCACAGTTACAATTTCTTATGGTTTACACAGTTAACGACTTGCAGTTTACACAACAGATACATTCTGTGAGCGTTACATATTCCTAAATGTTCCCAAGTTACTGCTGCTGTTTGTCTGACAGCCTGGCAAACACCCCTCAGTTTCTTTTGGGTAAGAGGAGATCCATAGTTGGAAACAGTTCACAGATCACAGGATGTCAGAGGTTGGAAGGGACCCAAAGAGCTGATCAAGTCCAACTCCCCTGCCAGAGCAGGACCAGACAATCTAGCTCAGGGCACACAGGAATGCATCAATTACTAAAGCAGTGAGACATGAGCAGGAATTGACTTCAGAGAATAAAGCAGGCATGGAAAAAGTATCACAAGGGAAGAGTTTACTATTTATGATCCCATCCTTTTCTGTAAGACTGAAGAAAGATTCTAGCTCAGCTGCTTCTCCCTGTCCCTCAACTGATCTAGAATGGAGATTTTTACTGTACAAGCAGTGGTAGCAACATTTTCCTAGTGGCATGTGGCTTTGCTCAACACACTAAATGCATTTGGTCTCATTCTTCCCCTTCTTGAATTACTTTCCATTTATTACTGTACTTTTTTTTTCTGTTTTAGATCCAGTGTTTTTATTACTAAAATGACAAAAGAGGTCATCACATCACAGAAGGGTGACATTCATTACAGATCAGCTTTTGCACTGCTATTCCTCCTGCTTCTGGCACGGGGATCTGCAGCACAATCTGTGTTCTGTAACCCGTGCAGTGTTTTGAGGCCTCTCAGAGATCGGGTGGCATGTATCATATTTACTGTATCACTCAGGATACTTTTAAACACAGAATCACAAGGCAGAATTTCCTGAGCAGTGGGTTAAGATCAATTTGCTTTTGGCAGTGATTGTTTATGTGTTTGAATCGTTGTGTGGACTCTCTTGGATCTTGCTTATTGTTGCTAAGGAGGGAAGCCTTATGTGCTAGCGTGGGGAAAGAGGAGAGGTTCACCCTTGCACTGAACACATAAACAGCAACTCCACAACTTTAGGATTGCTGAGTAATGTAGCTGAAAAGTGCCGTTAATAGCACATGATGGAACCTCGCTGCCGTTCTGGAGTGTGCTGCTACAAGTTGTGTAAATAGAGTAAATGATACTTTCAGTGGTAACAGCAGGGAGTATCCTGGAGCTCCTTAACTGCAGAGCAAAGATAACAATCCAAAGAGCTCAAAAGAAGATTGCTTAGGGCCACTTTGATAGCATGAAGTGTGCCTGCTCTGTCGAACAAAAGGTAATGAAAGAAAGGTGTTTAATTAGGCAGTCAATTTAACCATGCTCCTGTCATTAGCTGAAGCACATTCCCTCATGCTCCCCAGAGTGTGAATGCTGTGGGTGTGGTGTATTGGAAATGAACTTTGTCAGAAAGAGTTGATAGTTGTAGCTTATAATATGGAAATTGGCCAAATGGCTTATAAGCTTTTGTCTTAAGGAAAAAGGATGTAGCAGTTTGACTGTTTTTAAGTATTTATCTTTGTGTCATCTTCTTGGCATATTTGGAGTCTGGAGAGATTGCTTAAATGAATCCTGGTGAAGCATGCTGGGACTTGAAATGTAGGGCAAACTTCTCCTCTCATCAGTGCTGACCTCCAAGAGGGCTAGGCATGGAGGAATGGCACTGCTTATAGCTTGATCTTTGCTTCAGTTCTGAAAGACAGGCTATAAAAAGGTACTCTTTTGGTTACTTGCAGTCTCTCCCAAGGTGAACAATTTCTTTTCTACTTCTCCTCTTGTTGGTTATATGTAATACTGATTTTGGACCATTGAGGTATCCTGTAGGAAGTCAGATAGAAGGAAATGCAAAGGTGAAGTTAGTACTGAGCAGGATGAAGGGTACAAAGCATCACAGAGAGCAGTAAATCTTTGGTTCTAGTGTCAGAATCCTGGAACTGATACCTTAGTCTCCATCACCTGGTGTCAGAAATCCAGCCATAGAATCATAGAATGGTAAGGTTGGAAGGGACCTCAAGGATCATCTAGTTCCAACCCCCTGCCATAGGCAGGGACACCTCCCACTAGTACAGCTCGCTCAAGGCTGCCTCCAACCTGACCTGGAATACCTCCAGGGAGGGAGCAGCCACAACCTCCTTGGGCAACCTGTGCCAGTGTCTCACCACCCTCACTGTAAAGAACTTCCTCCTAACATTCAGTCTAAATCTCCTCTCTGCCAGTTTAAACCTATTGCCCCTTGTCCTGTCATTACAAGACCTGTAAATAGTCCCTCCCCGTATGTGTTGCCATACAGTTTCCTGTTGTGAAAAGGGAGACACAGAACACTTGAAAAAAAAAATTTTCCCTCTCCAAATGCTGCCAGACTTTGCATTAAGAGACGTGGTCATTTACCACCTTTATTCGTATAAAGCACGTAAAGCTGATTGACCCAAACAACCTGCTCTGCTTCTTGTTGCTGCTTAGAAATAAAAACCTAAACCATTGCAGACTGGGAACTGCAGCCTGCAAACTGCACAATGAATGCTTTTTGAGTTGGGCAGCAGGGGATTTATTTATTTATTTGTAATGAGTGATGGTAAGCTCAGAACCGTCCATCTCCGTAAGTGCCGTTAGCTCAGGAAGGCTGTTGTAAATCTGTTGCACATCTTCTCTTTGCCTTGGATGTCCCAAGGAGCATCAGTGACAAATATAAATAGAGTCTGTCAGACTTATTCCCCTAATCTTCTGGCAAGTTGGGCAGAAGTTTAATTACAGTGAAATGTCTTTTATCTGCCAGAGAGAGGAGTGCTAGCTTTTTGGATAGGCTTTATGAGTTATTTTGTGATCAAAAGAAGCACTTAATGTCTAATACAGGACAAGGTAGGGCTGAGTTGTTTGTGTGTTGTGTGTATGTGGTGGTTTTTTTTTTTTCTCTTCTTCTCTTACAGAATCATAGAATGGTAAGGTTGGAAGGGACTTCAAGGATCATTTAGTTCCAACCCTCTGCCATAGGCAGGGACACCTCCCACTAGCACAGGTCACTCAAGGCCTCCTCCAACCTGGCCTTGAACACCTCCAGGGAGGGAGCAGCCACAGCCTCCCTGGGCAACCTGTGCCAGTGTCTCACCACCTTCGCTGTAAAGAACTTCCTCCTAACATCCAGTTTCAACCTCCCCTCTACCAGTTCAAACCCATTGCCCCTTGTCCTGGCATTACAAGACCTTGTCAATAGTCTCTCCCCAGCCTTCCTGTAGCCCCCTTCAGATCCTGGAAGGCTACTCTAAGGTCTCCTGGAAGCCTTCTCTTCTCCAGGCTGCAGAGCCCCAACTCTCTCAGCCTATCCTCATAGCAGAGCTGCTGCAGCCCTCTGAGCATCTTTGTGGCCTCCTCTGGACCAGCTCCAACAGTTCCTTGTCCTTCCTGTGCTGGGGGCTCCAGAACTGCACAGAGGACTCCAGATGGGGTCTGAGGAGAGCAAAGGGGAGAATCTTGTTCTTCTGTAAGGCACATTGCACCTTGATTTATATGTGGAGGGGTGTGTGTGTGTACCTAATGCCAGACAAATGTTTATTCACAATGCTTCAGGGCAATATTAACTGTTGACAGGTTCTGCATTCATTTATACAGTAACATTATGAAGAAATGAGTAGCAGGTACTGCCTTTTCTTCTCTGCAGAATGTGTCTTTCATGCATTTTTATACCAGAAGGTAGTTGATGGTGTCCCATTAAGTGACAAATCTGCTCTCTCCAAATGAATGTATTCAAACAGTAAGCTTCCAGAGCAACATCTGGTTATTCCTGACTCTAATTGGGGAGATACAAAGCTTTTCTGATTTTTTTTACTATCTTATAGCTAGGCCCCAGCAGAAAATAGGAAGGCAAGAAATAATTTAGCCAAGACACTGACTTATACTTCCAATTCTAAAAACGTGGGATTTTGCCCAGACCTTTGCTTTTCATGATTGTGTCATTTTTAGGCTGATTTCCTCAGGAAGTGAGGCTTATTACTGTGCTTTGTGTGTGTATGGAGATGAGATTGTCTGTGCCTGCCTTACACTTTTGAACTTGCTGGTTGTGTTTTGTCAAGTTTTGGCAGATGGTTTAGGTCTCTCAAAGAATAAATTCTAGCAAGTTTAAGGCAAACAGGTCTCCATCTCCAGGAGAAACATCCTGTTGCTGCAGCCAGAGGTCATGTCCCCTTAGGTGCCAGAGCCCTGCCAGCAAAAGATCCTCTTAAACATGACAGTAAAGCCCTGCAATTCCCCAGCCTTGGGAGGGAAAACCAAGCACTGTTCTGATGCCAAACTGGTATCACAGACATAATTTCTGCTGTGCCATGTTTTCCAGATGCTTGTGGCATTCGATGGTAACATGCTGATGTTGTTAGCGTCCTTCTCATGCTGTTGGTATGGGAAATGGAAGTCTGCTTGGTCAAAGGTCAAAATTCACCTTTTGGAGAGAGAAATCCATACAAATCCAGGCAGTTAGGTCTGGAGCTCCTGGAACTAGCCTTATTTTTTTTTTTTTTTCCCCTGTTGAAAAGAAATATATATAGAAATCCTGAAGAATAGCCCACAGGGGATAGACCCAGCTGTAATTTTACAACTTTTCAGCCTGGAGCTCTGCAGAAACTGTATAGTGCAAAACCATTGGAAAGGTTAGTGGCTGGTTTCTTACCTTATATTTACCTCTTTGAGCACGTTCAAGGAGTAATCTGAAATGCCTCTGTTCAATTCTCTGATCATTGTTGGAGCGGGTCCAGAGGAGGCCACGAAGATGCTGAGAGGGCTGCAGCAGCTCTGCTGTGAGGACAGGCTGAGAGAGTTGGGGCTCTGCAGCCTGGAGGAGAGAAGGCTTCAAGGAGACCTCATAGTAGCCTTCCAGCATCTGAAGGGGGCCTACAGGAAGGGCTGGGGAGGGACTATTGACAAGGTCCTGTAATGACAGGACAAGGGCCAATGGGTTTGAACTGGCAGAGGGGAGATTTAGACTGGATGTTAGGAGGAAGTTGTTTGCAGTGAGAGTGGTGAGACACTGGCACAGGTTGTCCAGGGAGGTTGTGGCTGCTCCCTCCCTGGAGGTGTTCAAGGCCAGGTTGGAGGAGGCCTTGAGTGACCTGAACTAGTGGGAGGTGTCCCTGCCTGTGGCAGAGGGTTGGAACTAGATGATCCTTGAAGTCCCTTCCAACCTTACCATTCTATGATTCTTATGATTACAATATAGTAGAAGCTGTTTAACACTGCTCTTAATTTACTTCTCTTGTATCAGGGCTGACCCTTGGTGTTCTTGCTAGCATCCCTGATGTTTGTGCATCTTCTAATCACTAGAATGAATGATAACTTTTGGGTGTTAGTGCTCCTCTGGAGATGCTGGTTCACCATTCCTTTAGCTGTCCAGGTAGCTGTGTGCATTGCTGACCAGAAAAATAGGTAAGAAACCACCAGTTTGCCAGGAATCAGAGACTGTTCTTGATGCTGGCACTGTACTTCAACACAGAGTTGCACTGTGTAAGTTCTGGAAAGAGAAGTCTGCCCAGCATTTCTTCTATGCATGACTCACATCTGCACTATAAATTGTTCACTTCTGAGAGACTGAAATTCCTGAAAATCCTGGATGAAATAAATGTAGGTTAATACTAGTCTGGAATCCTTGGAAAGGAGAATGAATGTTTAGAATTATTGAAGTAATTTGAAGTCAAATCTTATTATCTATTTCCATTATTCTTATTCTTTCCTTTCTAGTAGATAGATATTATGTACACATAACTGATTGATGTGTGAGGTGGATGGGCCAAAGGCAGAGTACCCCATGTCCATCTTGATTTGTGAGATCAATAGAGAGACAGAAATTCTGATCTCAGCTGTGCAATAGGCAACAGTACAAAATTACTTTGAAACCAGTAGTATTCTGTGAAGTCATAAATTCAGCATGTTGCCATGCTTTGTGTAGGGCTCTGCAACCTGCAGTGCTTTAGGATCTCCAGGATTTGCCTTTGCAATGTGGCAGCAAGCCTTGAAAAATGTTACATGAACTGGACAAGAGAGGAGGGCCCTTCAGTTTAATGTCTTTAGAATCTTGATCTCATAGGGATAGTCCCATGGTTCAGACAGAAGAATGGGGCCTGGGGTTAGCTTTTTTGAGAAGCATTTTTGTTGGCTTGAGTTCTGCTGAGTCACTTAATAGTGACCTTAGTTCCTCATATCCTCACATGCAGCTCCAGAAGACCACACGAATGAAAACAAACTTCTCTACTCCATGTATCCTCTCTAGTCTGCACCTAATTATTTTGAAAGCAGATAAATTACAACCATTCCTTTCTCTCTGTACCTGCTATGAGGTTTTGTTCCCTTCTCCCCCAAAAGCACATGCTAAAAATGTGTTTCTTCTCATCTGGTATCTAAAAATTCTACTGCTGACCGTGGCTCTTGAACTGTTCCTTTGAAGTGTTTTATGTTAAGCTGTCAACAGTCAAACAAGGTTATGTATAACCATTTTATCTCAATTTGTAATGCTAGGGCTATATTACAGATTTCCTCAGCAGGCCTGAGAAGACAAAGAATTTTTGGTGGCAGAATGAATTTTCTCTTTCTTTTTTCCCCACCCATGTACCCAAACTGTGCTTCAACTGCTGTAATTAATAACAGAGAGGTCAAAGACTATGGGATTCTCTGAGGTATTTTTAGGGTACTGTTGATAGTGTTTATTTGAAACAGATGGATGGTTTCACAGTTCTCAGGGCAGAGAATGGGGACAGCCAGAACACATGGAGACATTTTCACAGAATCACAGACTGTTAAGGGTTGGAAGTGACCTCAAAAGATCAACTAATCCAACCCCCGCTGCCAGACCAGGATCACTTAGGGCAGCTCACACAGGAATATGTCCAGGTGTGTTTTGAATGTCTAACAGTGAAGGATACTCCACAACCACTCTGGGCAGCCTCTTCCACGGCTCTGTCACCCTCACAGCAAAAAACCTTTCCTTTATGTTTATGTGGAATCTCCTGTGCCCCAGTTTGCACCCCTTGTCCTGTCATTGGGCATCACTGAGGGGAGCCTGGCTCCATCCTCTCGACACTTGCTCTTCACATGTTTGTACATGTGAATCAGGCCACCCCTCAGGCTCCTCTTCTTCAAGCTAAAGAGCCTCAGCCTTTCCTCAGCAGGGAGATGTTCCACACATTTCAGCATCTGTGCTCTTTGCTGGACTCTCTCAGGCAATTCCCTGATGTCCTTCTTGAACTGAGTCCCCCAGAACTGGTTACAGTATTCCAGATGTGGCCTCACCAGGACAGAGTAGAGGTAAACACAAATTCTGGGGGATTCTGGGAGCACTCAGAAGCAGAGGCAGTTCCAGTACTGCACAGAATCTGGTTGTGTCCTTTTAAAATGAGTTACCTTGGCTGAGATGTCTCAATCGCTTCATCATATTGGCATGTAAACTTGGTTCAGGTCTGTAGCTTATCACTTGTTTATCAGTTTGTCATCTGGGTCACATCAGCTCTGCTGCACAACTTCCTCAGCTTGCTGTTATTGATGTTTTCATTGTGTATTTTCATTTTAATACCCCTGTGTCTGCTCTTCTGCACATCTGAATGTACAGACCGTGGTGCAATGTAGTAACTGGAGCAAGTTGTAGATAGGTAGTCTACAACTGCCTGAAGGGATATTGTAGCCAGTTGGGGTTGGTCTCTTAACCCAGGCAACCAGCAACAGAATGAGGGGACACAGTCTCAAGTTGTGCCAGGGCAGGTCTAGGTTGGGTGTTAGGAGGAAGTTGTTGCCAGAGAGAGTGATTGGCATTGGAATGGGCTGCCCAGGGAGGTGGTGGAGTCGCAGTCTCTGGAGGTGTTCAAGACAAGGCTGGATGGGACACTTAGTGCCATGGTCTGGTTGATTGCCTAGGGCTGGGTGATAGGTTGGGCTGGATGAACTTGGAGGTCTCTTCCAACTTGATTGATTCTATGATCATTTAGCTCTCTATTTACACACCATCACAAAGTACCTGAGTCCTCCAGATTGTGGAAAACAAAGCTGGAGCAGTGTTAGTTTTGTGTCCCTCGGAGCTGACAAAAAATCCAGTGTTGTTTTCCTTCTTCTTTTGGGGTGTGTGGAGATGTGGCTTGCATCAGACAGGGTTGGATTAGTTCTCTAGTGTTTGCTCTGATACTCAGCCATTAAATAACCTTCAGTGGAGAGATGATGAACTGCTTAAATTAGGAATCCCTTTGGCCTGAGCTACATGAGTTTCAAAACCTAGGTGCACGTTGGCTTAAAATTGAGTTCTCTGCTACTAAAACTGAATTTGACATGTTTTAGGCTATTTGCAGGTTGGTGTCTTGATTTCTACTCATAGTTTACTTGGCCATTGAATATGGTTCTCTAAAAGATCATAGAATCAGTCAGGGTTGCTTAAATTAGGAATCCCTTTGGGCTACCCAGGGAGGTGGTGGAGTCAACATCCCTGGACATGTTGAAGATATACCTGGATGTGGCACTTAGTGCCATGGTCTGGTTGATTGGCTAGGGCTGGGTGATAGGTTGGACTGGATGATCTTGGATGTCTCTTCCAACATGGTTGGTTCTATGAAATGCTCTAAGTGTATAGCTGTTGGTGAAGGGAGGGCAGTTTTAGGCAGCTATAAATATTTCCCTCATGTCAAAGTTGTATCATCTGTACAAGTGACAAGTTGAAAAGTTGACTCAGAAATAAAAAGTAAGCTGCCTTGTCTTTTTTAGCTGTGTGAGGCAGAAAATAAGAACCCTCAAAAACTTGTCATAAATTGCAGTCAGCTCTCCCCCCCCCCTTCCCCCTAAAGCAGCTTTCTTTTTGCTGCTCTGAAAGTTAAATGACTAATGTGCATAATTTATTTGAGCATCTGTGCTAAAAACTTGCATACCAAGTTTTAGTTCAATGTGATCAACAATGGTGAAAATTAGGATTTATCATGGAAATGCTGACGGATGTGAAGATGTGGAGGCTAAACCGGTGCCTGACAAACCTTCTTATTGTGCAATGCTAATGGTGAAACAACTTGAGTTGGGTGGGTGTTATTTTTTTTTTCTCCTTGCTGTAATTGCATTCCATCATCATTCCACCCCCCCCCGCCGCTTAATTTTCTCCTTTTCACATTTGTTTTAGTTGCGCTTCGGAGGTTTTATGCAGACTCTAGTAAAAGCAAGAATCCAAATACGAAGTTGTCTTGTGATGTTTCTAAGCTCGGACACCCTGGGAGCTCTCTGGGTGAGCAAGGGGAGGAGGATCAGCATCCTGAGGTGGAGCCGCTGCTCTGCAGTAACGTGCTCAGAACGGAAGATGGTGCCGGCAGCCTTGGCAGCTGCTCTGTCTTCCCTCCCCTCCTCCTCCACCTTTTCTGTCCTGCACAGCCAGGGTGCTGTCGCCAGGATTATAAATTCTGGAGCCAATTAGCTAAAAAATGTTACAAGTGAAAGAAAAGAAAGGAAAAGCTGCAGAATGGCTTGATGTGAATGTGCCTGTCTCAGAAACTCTTCCTGTGGAGAGCTCAGATGGAGCCTTTCAGTTCAGCTCTGGTGCAGCTTTTGGTGAAGCAGAAACCACTTTGAGGCAGGAGAGGTTGGTTTGAAGGAATCAAGCCCTAGAAACAAGGCAAGGCCTTCTCAGGAAATTGTGCTGATAACGTTGGAAAGATCTGAGGGTGTGTTTGTGCCTTGACAGGGTTTTCTCCTTTACCCAGCCTTCATCAGAAGCTTTCTCATCGAAGGGAGTTTATTTGTTCATTCGTTATATTCTAGGTGTCAGGCTGGCTCTGCAGTCTTCCTGTGGGCATCAGAGGGGAGAAATGTGTTGATAGTTGATTTGTAAGACAACAGGCAGTGTGTTTACTGGCACTGGTGGTGCAGCCACGCTCTGCTGCTTAGAAGACAATTTCTAGGTGCAGTCAGTCTTGCACAGGAATGTGTCACTGCCCAGGAAAGGAGCTGGGGTATAGATGGATTCAGGAGGGGTGGTTAGCAACTGCTTCAGTCATTTTGTTGCTGCTGACTTTGTCCTTTTGTTTGTTTGTGGTTATTTTTATTCACATTTACTGTGGTGGAATCTATCATTCAGAGAGCCCTTTGGGGCTGGACGCTTGGTCAGAAGGCTTAAGCACTGTACTCAGAGTTCAGAACGTTGGTGTAGCAAAATGTGATTTCCTTCCTGTCATATTTTATGCATGCACCATTTTAACATATTTTCAATATTTAAAGCAATGTTCACATATTCATAAGCTTTAAAATATGTTCTCACTTTTAAGAGATGGAAATCAGTTGGGGAAAAAAAAAAAATCCCAACAAAAGCCCCACAACAAACCCCCTCAGCTTTCCTTTTATTCAGGCAACAAAAATCAAATTCTTCTGAGTGGAGTAACTACTGAAGAGGCTTTCTGTTTCTCAGCCAGAAAAAGCTTTTGAAATATTTATGGAAATAAACCAAAATGTGTCCCTTTCTGGGTGTACAAATAAGGGATTATCAGATCTGTCCTATTGCACCTACAGTACATAGGGTCCAGTGTGTCTACAACTAATAAAGGAGAGTGTATGCTTTAAGAAAACACTGGAAGGTTTACCATTGTAGAATGGTAAGGCTGGAAGGGACCTCAAAGATTATCTCGTTCCAATCCCCTGCCATAGGCAGGGACACCTCCCACTAGTACAGGTCACTCAAGGCCTCCCCCAACCTCATCCTACCTCCCTGGGCAACCTCACCAGTGCCTCACCACCCTCACTGGAAAGAGTTGCCCCCTAACATCCAGTCTAAATCTTCCCTCTGCCAGTTTAAACCCATTCGCCTTGTCCTGTCATTGCCAGACTTTGTCAGTAGTCCCTCCCCAACCTTCTTGTAGCCCCCTTCAGATACTGGAAGGCTACTGTAATGTCTCCTGGAAGCCTTCTCTTCTCCAGGCTACAGAGCCCCAACTCTCTCAGCCTGTCCTCAGAGCAGAGCTGCTGCAGCCCTCTCAGCATCTTGGTGGCCTCCTCTNTAAAAGCAAGAATCCAAATACGAAGTTGTCTTGTGATGTTTCTAAGCTCGGACACCCTGGGAGCTCTCTGGGTGAGCAAGGGGAGGAGGATCAGCATCCTGAGGTGGAGCCGCTGCTCTGCAGTAACGTGCTCAGAACGGAAGATGGTGCCGGCAGCCTTGGCAGCTGCTCTGTCTTCCCTCCCCTCCTCCTCCACCTTTTCTGTCCTGCACAGCCAGGGTGCTGTCGCCAGGATTATAAATTCTGGAGCCAATTAGCTAAAAAATGTTACAAGTGAAAGAAAAGAAAGGAAAAGCTGCAGAATGGCTTGATGTGAATGTGCCTGTCTCAGAAACTCTTCCTGTGGAGAGCTCAGATGGAGCCTTTCAGTTCAGCTCTGGTGCAGCTTTTGGTGAAGCAGAAACCACTTTGAGGCAGGAGAGGTTGGTTTGAAGGAATCAAGCCCTAGAAACAAGGCAAGGCCTTCTCAGGAAATTGTGCTGATAACGTTGGAAAGATCTGAGGGTGTGTTTGTGCCTTGACAGGGTTTTCTCCTTTACCCAGCCTTCATCAGAAGCTTTCTCATCGAAGGGAGTTTATTTGTTCATTCGTTATATTCTAGGTGTCAGGCTGGCTCTGCAGTCTTCCTGTGGGCATCAGAGGGGAGAAATGTGTTGATAGTTGATTTGTAAGACAACAGGCAGTGTGTTTACTGGCACTGGTGGTGCAGCCACGCTCTGCTGCTTAGAAGACAATTTCTAGGTGCAGTCAGTCTTGCACAGGAATGTGTCACTGCCCAGGAAAGGAGCTGGGGTATAGATGGATTCAGGAGGGGTGGTTAGCAACTGCTTCAGTCATTTTGTTGCTGCTGACTTTGTCCTTTTGTTTGTTTGTGGTTATTTTTATTCACATTTACTGTGGTGGAATCTATCATTCAGAGAGCCCTTTGGGGCTGGACGCTTGGTCAGAAGGCTTAAGCACTGTACTCAGAGTTCAGAACGTTGGTGTAGCAAAATGTGATTTCCTTCCTGTCATATTTTATGCATGCACCATTTTAACATATTTTCAATATTTAAAGCAATGTTCACATATTCATAAGCTTTAAAATATGTTCTCACTTTTAAGAGATGGAAATCAGTTGGGGAAAAAAAAAAAATCCCAACAAAAGCCCCACAACAAACCCCCTCAGCTTTCCTTTTATTCAGGCAACAAAAATCAAATTCTTCTGAGTGGAGTAACTACTGAAGAGGCTTTCTGTTTCTCAGCCAGAAAAAGCTTTTGAAATATTTATGGAAATAAACCAAAATGTGTCCCTTTCTGGGTGTACAAATAAGGGATTATCAGATCTGTCCTATTGCACCTACAGTACATAGGGTCCAGTGTGTCTACAACTAATAAAGGAGAGTGTATGCTTTAAGAAAACACTGGAAGGTTTACCATTGTAGAATGGTAAGGCTGGAAGGGACCTCAAAGATTATCTCGTTCCAATCCCCTGCCATAGGCAGGGACACCTCCCACTAGTACAGGTCACTCAAGGCCTCCCCCAACCTCATCCTACCTCCCTGGGCAACCTCACCAGTGCCTCACCACCCTCACTGGAAAGAGTTGCCCCCTAACATCCAGTCTAAATCTTCCCTCTGCCAGTTTAAACCCATTCGCCTTGTC
The DNA here is from genome assembly GCA_013396675.1 of Eubucco bourcierii. Lineage (NCBI taxonomy): Eukaryota > Metazoa > Chordata > Aves > Piciformes > Ramphastidae > Eubucco > Eubucco bourcierii. Next base: position 38,031 of record VWZE01014766.1, on the reverse strand, counting down.
CTGTCATTGCCAGACTTTGTCAGTAGTCCCTCCCCAACCTTCTTGTAGCCCCCTTCAGATACTGGAAGGCTACTGTAATGTCTCCTGGAAGCCTTCTCTTCTCCAGGCTACAGAGCCCCAACTCTCTCAGCCTGTCCTCAGAGCAGAGCTGCTGCAGCCCTCTCAGCATCTTGGTGGCCTCCTCTGGACCTGCTCCAACAGTTCCATGTCCTTCCTGTGCTGGGGGCTCCAGAACTGCACACAGGACTACAGATTTTTTGTTTGCGGTGACACTGTACCGATGAAGTGGCACCTGTCTGTGGGTTATGCCAGCAAAAAGAATCCCTCTTGTGCCTTCCAGTAGCCTTCCAGTATCTGAAGGGGACCTACAGGAGGGCTGGGGATGGACTATTGACAAGGGCTTGCAATAACAGGATGAGGAGGAATGGGTTTAAACTGGCAGAGGGGAGTTTGAATCTGGATGTTAGGAAGAAGTTCTTTGCAGCAAGGGTGGTGAGACACTGGCACAGGTTGCCCAGGGAGGTTGTGGAGCACAGAAGCACAGTGTGAGTCACATTCTGTGCTTTTGTGCTCCACAACCTCCCTGGAGGTGTTCAAGGCCAGGTTAGATGAGGCCTTGAGTGACCTACTCTAGTGGGAGGTGTCCCTGCCTATGGCAGGGGTTTGGAACTGGATGATCCTTGAGGTCCCTTCCAACCTAAACCATTCTTTGACCTTGTATTGGAGGTAAAAATTCTCACTGAGGCAGTGCATTTACTGACTCTTGGAAACCAAATGTATTATGTTGATGCATCTTTATCCTCTTACAGAGCAAGGCCAAATTCACTTTCTGCATCCATTTGGGGCTCCCCTGTTTAAGAGGGACAGGGATCTGCTGGAGAGAGTCCAACAGACGGCTATGAGGATGATGAGGGGACTGGAGCACTGCTTGGTGAGGAAAGGCTGAGGGACCTGGGACTATTTAGGCTGGAGAAGAGAAGACTGAGAGAGGATTTAATAAATGTTCGTAAATATCTGAGGACTGAGAGTCAGAAGGGGTGGGGGGCACTTGCTCCCTGGGATAAAACAAGGAGCAATGAATGGAAGCTGCAGTACAGGAGGTTCCATAGAATCATAGAATGGTAAGGTTGGAAGGGACCTCAAGGATCATTTAGTTCCAAGCCCCTGCCATAGGCAGGGACACCTCCCACTAGTACAGCTCACTCAAGGCCTCATCCAATCTGGCCTTGATCACCTCCAGGGAGGGAGCAGCCAACTCAACACAAGGGGGAACTTTTTTACTGGAAGGGTCCCAGAGCACTGGAATGGGCTTCTCAGAGGGGTTGTGGAGTCTTCTTCTGTGGAACCTTTCAAAGCCTGTCTGGATGTGTTCTTGTGTGACCTGAGCTCTGACAGGGGAGTTGGACTGGATGATCTCCTTGGTTCCCTTCCAACTCCTGATGTCCTCTGGTCCAAGGCCTTTTTCTTGTGGCTGGAGTGTGAAGCAGTGCTACTTTCACCCCCTCATTCAAAGAGTCTGAATCCTGTGCTACTGAGGAGATAATTGCCACACAGTTTGTCTGGCTGTGTCATGCTCTCAATTTATGGAATGAACTTGTTCATCTTGGTCTCATGCCTTGGTTTTCATTCAGCAAATCTTGCCCTGGTGTGAGAATTGGAGCCTGTCGAAGTCAGAGAGCGTTTTGATGATTCACAGAACCATCAGCAAAGCAACATTTGTAAGGAGAAGTAGTACCTTTTATTAGACCAAGTGATAGGATTAGAAGACAGAGATGCATTTGGGCACACAGCCAATACTCAGATCTGATCTAGAAGAAAAAGCTTTCGAACTAAATGCAGGTTGAGAACAATTGCTCTGCATTTAACTTGGTTAATCAATTAGACAATTGGAGAGAAGGTAGTGGGCCTGTGTGGAGCAGGGAGGTAGCAGGCAGAAGAGATGGAATGGCTGTGAACATCTGTGAGAGACAGAGAGACTCACTCCACATCATTCTGATAGATGACCAGGGCTTGGATGCTTTGATAGGATGAGCAATTAGTAGTGTGAACTTTCTCCATGCAGAAGGAGTTTGGAAGCAGATAGATGAGGTGCATCAGGTTTTTGCTGGAGCCAGTAAAAGCAGTGTTTCCCTGACTCAGCACTGGTATGTGAGGCTTGCAACTGAGGGGCTAGAGCTTCATTTTTATAGGAACTGAAAATATTATTTTTTTTAAACTGTCAATAAAATCATTTAATCATTTTGACTTATCTTCTCTGGACATTCAGCTGTGGCAGCAAGTCTGAGACTGCCCTCACACAGTGACTGTTGAATGAGCTTTGCTTTGTTTGTCCAGATGTGTTCTGGCATGAATGTGCCTCCTGAGATGTGGCATTCCTGCCTCTTGCACTTGGCAGTACTGAGGGGGGCTGTGCTGATGCTGGGAAGGGCCAAGGGTAGATACCCAGTGAGGTGTTGATATTCATGGCAAAATCAGTTGCCAGTTTGGAGTAACCATTTCTACTTAAGAGAACAGAAACTCTTCAATCTGGTTTGTGTTTGTCTTTTTTTTTTTTAAGTTTTTTTTTAGTATTTTAAAACTTAGTAAAAGTGTACCTGCTGTTGTTACCCTGTGTGATGCAGCACACAACCATGAGTGGCAACTCCCTAGCTCCCTGGCTGAGAGTAAAGGTAGCATCTGGGGTCTGGGTTGATGAAAAGCTCAACATGAGCCTTCAGTGTGCGCACGCAGCCCAGACAGCAACTGAGTCCTGGGACGCATCAAGAGCAGTGTGGGCAGCAGGGCAAGGAAGGGGATTCTGCCCCTTTACTCTACTTTCCTCAGACCCCACCTGGAGCACCATGTACAGTTCTGGGACCCCCAGCACAAGAAGGACATGGAAGTGTTGGAGCGGGTCCAGAGGAGGCCACCAAGATGCTCAGAGGGCTGCAGCAGCTCTGCTCTGAGGACAGGCTGAGAGAGTTGGGGCTGTGCAGCCTGGAGAAGAGAAGGCTTCCAGGAGACCTTAGAGTAGCCTTCCAGTATCTGAAGGGGGCCTCCAGGAAGGCTGGGGGGGGACTATTGACCAGGTCTTGCAATGACAGGACAAGGCGAATGGGTTTAAACTGGCAGAGGGAAGATTTAGACTGGATGTTAGGGGGCAACTCTTTCCAGTGAGGGTGGTGAGACACTGGAACAGGTTGCCCAGGGAGGTTGTGGCTGCTCCTCCCTGGAGGTGTTCAAGGGCAGGTTGGAGGAGGCCTTGAGTGCCCTGTACTAGTGGGAGGTGTCCCTGCCTATGGCAGAGGGTTGGAACTAGATGATCCTTGAGGTCCCTTCCAACCTTACCAATCAGTGACCTTTTAACAGTGTATTTGTCAGGTTTTTCCCCCTCCTTTCCTGATTACATCCAAAAGTGGTGGTGGTGGTGAAACTGATTATAAGAACTGTGATTATAAAAACCAAGCAACAGTTAAGATAACATGGGGCAAAGTGGTGCCTAAAAATACTTGATGTTTTTAAGCTAATTACATTTTATATTGCCAGTGACTTTTTGGAAACCTTTCATTTGCATGGATTGCAGATGTCACTGGAGAAATGAATTTATGCAAAGAGAAAATGAATTCCAGTTGTCTACTCCAACCCAGAATGCAGGTTTACTGTCTGTAGAATGGGCCTCTTTTCAGAAGAGCTTCATAACATGCTTGTTCTGAACTGCAGAGAGAGCTTTGCCCAGTGGAAAAGATGAGCACACAGACTGTGTTCTCTTACAAGGCTGCTTCTTGAAGGTGAGTGGTCTGTGTATCAACAGTGACACAGGGATATTCTTGGACTTAAAGAGAAATTATTCACTAATACCTAAAGGCAGAGGAAACTTGAAATTAATTCTCACTCCCCTGGGAAATTTGTGGCTTAGCAGCAAACTTGTGAATGGTGAAATATGGACCTTCTTTCACATATACCTGCCAAGAGTGAGGCAGAAACTCCTCAGTTTTGTGCAAGCTTTTAGTTTTGATTATTTGTGTGTGTTGTGGGATTTTTTTTTTTTTTAAATACCTTACAGTAGTTACTTGTGCTGGTTTGAGGCTAATTGGAGTATTTTTAATAAAGAAAATTACACTATAGGCTGTGAAAGGAAAACAATGGTGATGTCTACTTCACTCACAGGCTTGCTGAGATGTTTAAGAGAGGAACCCAAAACATAGATAAGTCAGTCTCTGGGGCACAGCATCTTGGTCTAGCAGCTTCTGGCTCTTTCTCCTCTCAGATGAGTAACCTCACTAATCACTTTCCTTCTAACTCCCCTGGCCAATCCTCCAAACTCACCTTACATGCAAGGCAAACCTTGGGGTAAGCTATAGGGGTGGGGAGAAGGTGGAAGGGTGGTTGGGAGCCCCTCCTGGGGACTCTGATTTCTGGGAGGGCTGTTGTGTTTCTGTATTGCCTTTAACTTGTCTATGTCTGTAACTATTCCTGTCTGTTGTGTATATCTCTGCTTGTACATTGTGTTGAGCTGTAAATAGAGCTTCAGTCCTTAACTTCCAGCTGGCTGAGTGTAGTCTGGGTCATTTTACAAAGTGTGTGGGGGAGCAGGGAACTCCCAAACCATCACCTCTCCCCTGAATTAATGCTGGAGGTCTTGACCTGAATATTGGAGAGTGAGGCTTGGTGAAGTTTTAGTTTCTTTTTTCCCATCCTCTGGAGGCCACTGTCTGATTCTTGAGTGAGAACTGAGCAAGAGACAGAAAAGTAGTTGCAACTCTCTTGGATGATGTAGCTGTCATTGGGGCTGACAGAAGTTACAGTGTCCTTCTCCTTGTAAGCCTGGCAGTCTTGGTCAGACAGCCTCAGACTTCATTGGTTTTGATGTTTTAAAAATAAAGTGAGTGGCACCTTTTGTTAACGTGTACAGACTTGAAAGGAGTTCCTCATGTCCTTAAAGAAGTGAACCAAGCCAAGAAGTCAGCGCAGTGGATACTGTTTGATCAGTTAGGCTGGGTTTTGATTCGCTTTGTCCACACCACTTTTAAAGACTGAGTTCCTTCTCTAGTTGCCTTACTTCAAAATAAAATACCACTGTTGTCTCTGCTGCAAGAACATAGAATCATAGAATGGTAAGGTTGGAAGTGACCTCAAGGATCATCTAGTTCCAACCCCCTACCATAGGCAGGGACACCTTCCACTAGTACAGGTCACTCAAGGCCTACTCCAATATGGCCTTGAACACCTCCAGGGAGGAAGCAACCACAACCTCCCTGGGCAACCTGTGCCAGTGTCTCACCACCCTCACTGGAAAGAAATTCCTCCTAACATCCAGTCTAAATCTTCCCTCTGCCAGTTCAAACCCATTGCCCCTTGTCCTGTCATTGCAGGACCTTGTCAATAGTCCCTCCCCAGCCTTCCTGTAGACCCCCTTCAGATACTGGAAGGCTACTATCAGATCCCCTCGAAGCCTTCTCCAGGCTGCAGAGCTCCAACTCCC
>VWZE01014766.1:19017-32206 GCA_013396675.1 Eubucco bourcierii | reverse complement strand
GTCTCCAGGTGGACATTGTGCCATTGATCACCACTCTCTGAGTGCCACCATCCAACCAATTCCTTATCCAGCACAGGATAGGAAACCATGTTCTAGAAACATGCTCTGTTTAGAATTGTGCTTTGGGACTCCAGGATTTGAATCCCAGAAGAGGAGGTCTTTTATTAACCGTATCTCCAAACATTCATCGTAGCAGAGGTAATTACTGAAGTAAGCTGGCTGTATTCAATGCAGTTCCTTCTCTGCTGTTCAGAAATAAACACATCTTTTCTAACCAACCATCTGAATCACTGCCTGTCCAAAAAAAAGAGATGTTGCATTGTGGTGTTCCTATTTGAGAGAGAAGAATTCGACATGTCATGGGTTTTATGACACTTTACTGATTGTTAGTGATACAGAAGCCAGTTATGTGCTCCCATACTGGGATTTATACCATTATGTACTCACCACTCTGCCAGGAGATGCTTATGTGAACATCAGGTGGTGTGCAGGAAGTTTGGGACCAATGGAAGTCCTACCAACAGAGGTAAACCAAGTCTTGCAAACTCATTTTTCTTAGGAGGCAGGTAATGGTGTGAGTGATGTGTGAATGCTGCATGTTTACAGCCTAGCCTGAATCCTCTCCAAAGTGTAGTAAGCGACCTGCATTCTTGCTCAGTGTGCAAGGATGTGTATTTCTTCCTATAGTCTGTGATGTTGTGCTTCTGTAAAGCATTAAAGCTGCTTAAACAGGAGGAAAGAAATGCTGGATGGAAATTGAGAGACCTCTGTGAGACTGGACTGCAGAAATATTCAAAACTCAGTGGACCTTTGGAAGCAATTTTGTTTCCAGCTCAGATTCTGACTTGGGACTCGTGTGTGATGTGGAGCAAATCAGGGATCTATCCTCTGGCTTGTGGAAGTGATAGTTACCAAGGCTTATGATAATATTTACTAAAGCATATCTTTGCCACTGCTTAGGCAGGGCTTTCCCAAAATGCAGCTCATGTTACTTGCATTCCTAAAGCTTTTGCTTATGCTTCAAATAGAGTTTTCAAATTCTCCTCAATATAGATGTGTTGCAAAGCAGATAAATTTTGTTCTGCTTCAGTCAGCTTTGTATCCCATTCATTAAATAGCATCCTATTGAGAAATTGGTGAGGAGAGGAAGCAACTAGCAGCGTTAGGTGGTTCTGGAACACATTGCTATGCAAAGAGACACCCCCTCCCCCCATAGCCTCCTGTAGAGCTCATACTGGAGTGAGAGGGATAGGAACAATTGTGAGAACAGCTTTGTTTTGGTACTGTAAGAAGTTGTTATGACAGCCAACATTTTGCTTCAGTGTGAATTTGCTGGTTTGCCTTACATGTTGTAATGATAGCCATTAAGAGAAAGAGAAAGTACTTAAGAGAGGTGGGAAGAAAGAGAGCAAGCTAAAAAAAATCATATATTCCAACTCCATCTTCTGCAGAAAAGGGGTGGAGTGTGAAGAGATGAAGTATGTCATTACTGCAGGAACAGCTGCAGCTGAGCAAAACCATGTATGAGAGATGATTAAATCATCAATATTTCAGATCACCACTTTTGTAAACAAATTTTGGAAAGTGAGAATGAAAACCTGAGGAAACAATGCTGAAGAGTGAATCTCTCTCTGTGTGTGTGTGTGTGTGTGTGTGTTAAATGTCCCTTGAGCCCCTAGGAGGCAGGAGAAAAGGTTGTTTGAATTTTAAATTGATTTAAATTCTTCTTGATTTTGCAGTCCTTGCCTGTTCTGTGTATATCGTCCCCGGAAAGTGAGCAGAGGGTGTTTAAGACTCCCTTATTTTTATGCCTGGCTAATTTTATTGTCCTCCCATATTTTCTGGTTGTAAATGTTGCAAACTTTATTGCATTTAAACTGGTTTTAATATAGTAGGTCATAAAAATCTAAGAAGTGTCTACGGTAGTGTCCACTGAGATGATGTTTTTAGTGCAGGGAGGATGCTTGCAAGTCACTGAAAGGCTTAAACTGAAACTCTAGGATCATCTGCTTAGTGAGGACAGTTCAGAAATGAGGAAAAAAAAAAAAAAACCCAACCAAAAACCTGTCACAGCTGAGAATGAATTTCACTGTTAAAGAATTCCTCCTTTTCCTTTCATCTGAGGAGCTGGTTTATGCTTTGAGGCATCAATCCAAATGCAAGGAAAGGAACAAGGCTCCCTTTCCTTCTTTTTACAAAAAAGGTTCAGCAAGTTGTTAAATATAGCTGCACAGTGTACACTATATATAATCTAGAGCTATGATAAGGTGTAGCTGAGACCTTTCATTTTTATCTGAGAGCTCTGAATGGACCTGTCTTTAGAATGTCTGAGCTATGAGACACATGCACATACTGCTGCTATTCTCACATGCTCTCAGGCATCAGTAAGGAGTTTTTGCTTTTGCAGATTGAGCCAAATGCTGAAAACCATTGGAAGCTTGTTCACACCTTCTTGCCTGTCTACCTAAACAGGGACCATGCTAGGAGGGCAGTGAGCAAGCAATCTGGCTCAAAAAGGAGGACTTGGGTGTCAGAGAAACTCCACACGAGCTGGCATTGTTTTTGCAGCCCAGGATATGGTTTCCTTCTGGGTTGCATCAGAAGAGGTGTGACCAGGAGGAGGTGATTCTACCCCTCTGCTCTGCTCTCCTGAAACCTTACTTGGTGCACTGCATCCAGTTGTGGTGCCCCGGGCATAAGAAAGACATAAGACTGTTGGAGAGGGTCCAGAGGAGGGCCACGAAAGTGATGTGGGGGCTGGAGCACCTCCTATGGGGACAGACTGTGAGAAAGTCAGGAGCTGTTCAACCTGGAGAAAAGAAGGGTCCAGGGAGACCTCTTAGCAGCCTTTCAGTGCCTGAAGATGGCTACAAGCAAGCCGGGAATGGACTTGTTATCAGGGCTTGCAGTGGCTTATCAGGGATGAGAGGAAATGGCTTTAAACTTGAGCAGGGCGGATGTAAATTGGATATTAGGAAGAAGGGTGGTGAGACACTGGAACAGATTGTCCAGAGAGGTTGTGGGTGCCCCCTTCTTGGAGCTGTTCAAGGCCAGATTAGATCAGGATTTGAGCAACCTGGTCTAGCCCATGGCAAGGGTATTTGGAACTGGATGATCTTTTAAGGTTTCTTTCAAACCAAACCATTCTATGTATCTCTGTAGCCTGGAGGATCTACAAATGCAGTTCTGGTTCCTCTACTAATTGCAATTATTCTTTCTGCAACTTGCAACTCTAAGTATGTTTTTTTGGTACATCTGTGTGGTGGTTTTTGGGTTTTTTTGGGGGGGTGGTTGGGGGTGTGTGTGGGGTTGTCAGTTACTCCTGCTAGGTTTTAAAGCCATAATTGGTTTGGGAAGATAGGAGATTACTGGAGGATGGCTCCACGCATACATTTGACATTTCTTAACTGTTGAGTATTTGGCTTTGAAATGTCTTTCAGAGAGTGGCAGGGCTGCTCTCTGTGATCTCCACATGGGTCAACTTTGTTTAATACCTCTTACTGATAAAGCTGTTTGAGAACTGGTGGCTGTGGTATTGTCTGTTAGTTGTGATTTCATCACAGCTTAACAGATAGTAAATGTTGTTGTAAAACATTTATGATGATTTCTGCAAGTGACAACTTCAGTTCTCACATCACAGACTGGTTTCTCTCAGCAGCCACTTAGTACCAAGTGCCATATTCAGCACAAACTCGGAGCCAGAGGGAACAGAGCCCCCAAGGAAGTTTTCTTGGCACCTTTACCGTATTAGAACAGGGGCTATTTGTTTTGCTGCTTCTGTTTCAGAAACAAGACCTCAGCCAACCAAACCCAATAAAAATCCCTCTAAATCCATCAGAATGATGAAATTATTATTTGTCTAAAAATGTCACAAATGGGGAACAGCTTAAAACATGATGTCTGAGGCACAGTTAGCATGTTAGAATCTTCTGTCCACTAGCCTGAAACCTGAATTAAAAATCTAATGACTTTATCTCTGCTAGTAATGTCCATGATAAATTGGTCTGCTTTTTTTGCTTGTGCACATGATTTAATGGTCATAGCACTTGGACATAGAACTGTATTAAATAAAATTATTTTGATAATTGCTTTATTGCATCCATTTAATCATTTCAGGAGCCAGCACAGATTTGTTTTGGAGAGTGCAGGACAGGTATCCCATCACTCATTCAGCTTTGTCTGCATTTCTACAAATCCCTGGATAGCTAAGCTTTTCCTCCTTTGAAAACTACATTGTTTTCCCACTGCTCTTTGATTTCTGAGGCAGAAGAAAAGAGAAATAAAGACAACGAGGAAGGCTTGACTGCTTATGTTGCTGTGTAAATTCTGCATAATGCTGCATTTGAATTCTTGTGCCTTTAACTGTTGCAGATAATGGGAAGGAAAAGCTGCCCAATGTGCTGCTCTTTAGAACCTCAACATCTTTCTCTTCTAAGAGCTTGCAACTTTGAAATTTTTTTAAAGCATTGAAGTTGTGCCTGCTGCCTTTATAGAAGATGCTGCTTGACTAGAGAAATCAGTAAATGTATGATGTGGCTTTTAAATAGATGAAACTCAAATAATTTTGCCTCTTTTTCTTGATTATCCTTTGGTGTATGTTAGTATAAGAGTTCTAAACTGAATGGGATGGGAAAGAAATCTACCCTTCTTACAAGGGGGCCTTGCATCTTGTTAGGATTGACATCCTGCCCCACAAAACAGCTGATGCTGCATCTCAGGAATGGAAAACAATCGACCCCCTCAGCATTTAAAGTCAACAAATCTTTCTTTCTTTCTATTTGCTTTCATTTTTGCCAACACTGCCTTTTTATTAAGATTCTGTGCTGTAAGTATGAAGGTCAGTAACTGACTAGGAGAATTAGTTCTGAAATTATGAAAATCCTTATCTAGGAAGTGGTAGTTTAGGGAAGCTGTTAAGTATTGTAAGGCTTGTGGTAACGGTTGCCAACTTGTGCTTCCACTGTGTCACTTTCAAATATAATATAGTTCCTTAGTAGCCAAAAGTTGACTCTTTTTCCTCTATCTCAAGCATTCTCACATGTACAGATGCTGCTAAGGTTGGAATTTGTAGTGCTTTTGTGGCACAGGACAGCTGTGTGTATGTGACACTGTGACAGGTCTATGTGGCTTGATGGATTTATCTCTGAAAGGTTCTGGAACTTGAGAAAGGTCCTCTTTGGGGACAAATTGGCCTTGCAAATGTGGGCAAAGCCAAAACCACCCTTTGTGGTACTGGATGAGTATTGAGTTATAAAGCAGCCATGTGAGGTGTGGTGTGTTCCCACCTGTGGTGGAGGCAGGGAATTAATGTGGCGGAGGCACGAATTATAAAAGCAGAATTAATTTAATTTTCCTGAAAGCCCTGCCCCCAAAACTATGTACAGAACTAGTTTAGGTTTGGTTACAGGTTCTAGTTCAATCAGGAATTCTTCTACAGGATGTCATGGGCAAATTTAGAGAGTTAGGAAGTCAGGAAATGGAAAAGTCTAAGCTACAAACACAGCCTCACTCCACTATCGATCAGACTGAGCAGAGAGTTAAGGGAGCAGCAGCAGGCTTTACTCACACAGGTGAGATAGGCAGTGGGCGATGATCCCTTGCTGCGTTTCTCTGCGGCTTGGCTGCCCTCTGACACCACAAACAATATCCAATAGTCTGGATATTGCAGCAGAAGCCCAAGGTGGGTGGAAAAGCTGCTAGAGTCAGGAGTGTCTCCAAACACGACTGCCACAAGGCAGGGATTTGTGGGAGCAGTGCTGCCTCGGCAGGGGAGAGCCAAACTGCTTGGGTGTGCCCAGTGCGGAAGAGCAGCCAGGAAATCGGCTGCAGCATGGTCTGAGAGCAGCTGGGTCTGGGTGCCACTGGCAGCTCTCTCTGAAGGACCCCAGGATTTGCCAAGCCTGCAAGTTTACACAGAGCGGTGCACAAGTGGGGAGAGCTGTCCAAAGGAAACCTGAGAGCTGTGTGAAAAGGTAGGAGCCCTCCAAAAGCGAGGATGGTCCAAAAGGGGAGCTGTGTCAAGGCAGGGGACTCTTAAGGCAGGAATCTCACACCTTCTCTCTTGCTCTATTTATGCTTTTCTAGACAAAGTGTCCATTTGCCATGTACGCTGGGCATGCAGACCCAGCCAACCACCAACCTGATTCCCAGTGTGGGCTGCCACACTGCTCAGCACACCTGTGGGGGAAGGCCTTTTGTTGTTCCCCCTTCAAGCCTGCAGGGTGGGGAAGCAATTTTTGTGCCTCCTTCTTCTCCCCATTCAAACTTGCAGGGGAAAGGAGAAGGAAGGAATTTGGAGTGCTCCAAAACACCACTTTGCATATCTGTTCTTCTGGTAGATATTGTCTGTAGCGATAGACTCTGCTAAGCAAGAAGCTGGTGTGAACTGGAGAGGAGTCACAACTGTCTTCACCTGGGAATCAATCCAGAATTCAGATTCTTGCCTTTTTCTGTTCCTTGCACCTCCAGCATTATCCACTGGAAAGAAATAAGACTTGAGTTAAACTCCAGTGTGTATAAAAGGTACTAAAATTATTGCAAGATGAGTTAATGCATTTTACCATTCCACAGGTGGAAGTCACAGGTTTCACTGAGACTCTTTTCATGTGTCTTTAAATTGTGTTCACTGTTTCATTTTTCTTTTTTATTCATTCCTTTTTGTACTTTTGTTTCTTTTAGCCCTTCATCAGTCCCACACAGCTTAAAGGTCTGCAATACCTTATACAATCTGTTTGAAATGCACTGCATCTCGGATAGAAACTCCTAGAACGGAGACCCTTGGATGCCATGTAGCATTCATTTCTCTGCTGCACTGGGTAACGATTTCTAGATTCCAGGAGCAGGAGATTAAAATTCTGGTGAGAAGATTTGCCCCTTTCCTCACTCAGCAAGGCCCCTGTGCCAAGGCTCAATCACTTCCTCTGCAGCAGCAGGAGCAGAGGTAATGCGATACTGTGGTCATTCAATCAGAGGTAGAAACGCTTTAATCTCTTCTATTCTGTCTGATAAATGCTTTCTTTTTTGTTCTGAATTCAGATCTCTGGTGTTCCTATTGTTGCAGGGATTGGAGGAGAAAAGAGATCATCCTGTCCAGTTGAGTGTTCAGTGATGATTCCTTCCTTTATTCCCAGAGGTTCTTTGTGATTTGGGTAGAAAAAAACTGCAATTGTGGGAAGGGCAGAAAAAAGCAGAGGAGGGAAGGTGGGACTATGTTGTAAATGCCCCCACAGTTTGTGACTTTGCTAAAACAAGAACAGTTTGTCTTGTGGGTGGTTTTTTATTGGTAAAAACAGAGTGGAGATGAGAGCAGCCTCTGCTTCAGCGTGTGGTCTTTGCTCTGAATGGTCGGGATGCTCCATATTAAGTTGGTAGATGAACTTCTGACCTATGCAGCCTTTTCTTTTTGTTGCTAGAGGCAATGGACAAGTTTTGACTTTTGAGCCAAAAGAAAGTGATGCTGTGCTCACATCTGATGCCAAGCAGGACGGGAGGGTTGGGGCAGCTCCCTAGATCAAAATCAAAGATACCTTATCTGTTCTTTTTTGCTGCAGCAACTGCACGAAAATGTGATGGATGAGTATCAACTTTGCTGCTTTATTTTGCTCCCTTCGCTGTTTTGAGTTAATAGGGCAGAAGCAGGGAACAGACTCAGTACAAAGTAGAAAGAGATTTTCTGTCAATAGGGATTGTAGGGTAAGAAATACAGGACGTGGAAGTGTTGGAGCGGGTCCAAAGGAGGGCCACAGAGATGATCAGAGGGCTGGAGCAGCTCTCCTATGAGGACAGGCTGAGAGAGTTGGGGCTCTGCAGCCTGGAGAAGAGAAGGCTTCAAGGAGACCTCATAGTAGCCTTCCAGGATCTGAAGGGGGCCTACAGNGTTCAAGGCCATATTGGAGTAGGCCTTGAGTGACCTGTACTAGTGGGAGGTGTCCCTGCCTATGGTAGGGGGTTGGAACTAGATGATCCTTGAGGTCCTTTCCAACCTTACCATTCTATGATTCTATGAAATACAATATTAAGGATGGACACACAGGAGGGTTAATAACTAAGCAAGCCACTCGATGTGGAGAAAGAGCCAGAGCCATCAGCTCCTTTTGGATGGAAATATATTTTCTTGTTCTGTGTGATGTATTCTATGATTGTGGTCCTTGGATTTTTCTCAGTGCTACCAGTATGGTGAAAGGCAGGTTGTTGTCTTTTATAATGCTGGTATTATGTTTTATAGTGTTGGCTTTATGAGTTTGTGCTTGATGAGTTGATCATGTTATTAAAGGAGAGTGCCACCGGTTTTAATGGTTGTCCTGGGTTCATATGCTGCCTTGATTTGACCATATTAAAAGTGGAAATGAGTGTGTTAAATGAAATTTAAGCTTGAAGGTGATTGGAAGTGGAAGGCAGAACAAATTCTGATTGATAATAATAGTTTGCCCAGACCCAAAAGGATGTAAATCATTTAAGCTACTTAATAAATGGAATGTGTGTTTGGGAATTTAAACCTAGTTTTCAGTAAGGAGCCCATCAGAAGGATACTCTGGCTGTACACTCAGGGAAAAAAAAAGCCTTTTTGGGTGTTCTTGTGCTCAGTGGTTCAAAAAAAAAATCTGATATGTAGCAGCAGTTTGAAAGGCTGAAGAAATACTCTCATTGGTTTTAGGGAACAATTTGAATATCTTAAAATAAGTGATGTACTGCCTCTGTGCAATGCCTTGTTGGGTCCTTAGAACATTGCTGAATTTCAGAAAGGAGACTGCTGAGGGCAAGAAGCAGCCCTGGATAACAAATTGCAGCAGGTACTTGCAAACTAGCTAAATATATGTTCACTGGAAGATGAAAGGAGACTCTTAGTATCTCTTATAATTATGAAAGAGATGAGTTGTGCTGCTGGCAAAGTTATTTAGACAGCTTGACAATTGAAAAATGAGTAGTTTAGTTTAATATAGGAAAGATAGAGATGAATGAGAGTGCTTAGACCAAGTTAGATTATGCATGGGTGAATGCTATAGGTATGGGGGAAAAACTGTAAGGAGTAAGGACTTGACTTGAGCAAATCTTCAGTTAGCCTTTTGTTTGAGAGCTATTTTGTAAATGAGAAGGATGTTCTCTAGTTTTCAGCTGATTAATTTGTGTGGCATTTTAATGGTCACTGAAACTGGGAGTCTGCATTCATTTCTAAAGGGACCCTGCCTAGTTTGACTCATAAGCTGTTCTGGTTTTGTGATAGACATGGGTAGAACTAGCAGAAGGAATGAAAACATAGTTCAGTGCACTGCAGACCAAAACATGATACTCCTGCTGCAGAGGAATAATGATGTAAACTGTAGAGTTCCTTAGAGATAACCTTTCCTTTGAGATCTTCTCAGGAGATGGGAAACAAAGCAAACTTCTTTCTCTTGCTGCTTCGAATCTTATTAGTGTTCCTCAAGTCTAATCTTCAAACCTAAACAGGCAAGAAATGCATTCCTGCCTGGATACTTTGGAAATGTGAAATCATTGGTGAAGGAAATTCAGCAAGGCCAAGTGTAAGGACCCTGCAGCTAGGTAGGCACAATCCCAACCAAGCACAACTCCAGGCTGGGTGAGGAATGGCTGAGAACAACCCTGAGGAAAAGGACCTGGGGGTCTGGGGTGATGAAAAGCTCAACCTGAACCTGCAGTGTGAGTGCAGCTCAGACGGCAACTGAGACCTGGGATGCATCAGGAGCAGTGTGGGCAGCAGGGCAAGGGAGGGGATTCTGCCTCTTTAATATGCTCTTGTCAGACCCCACCTGGAGTCCTGTGTGCAGTTCTGGAGCCCCCAGCACAGGAAGGACATGGAAGTGTTGGAGCGGGTCCAGAGGAGGCCATGAAGATGCTGAGAGGGCTGCAGCAGCTCTGCTGTGAGGACAGGCTGAGAGAGTTGGGGCTCTTCAACCTGGAGAAGAGAAGGCTTCCAGGAGACCTCAGAGTAGCCTTCCAGGATCTGAAGGGGCCTACAGAAAGGCTGGGGAGGGACTATTGACAAGGTCTTGCAACGACAGGACAAGGGGCAATGGGTTTAAACTGGCAGAGGGGAGATTTAGACTGGATGTTAGGAGGAAGTTCTTTACAATGAGGTGAGACACTGGCACAGGTTGCTCAGGGAGGTTGTGGATGCTCCCTCCCTGGAGGTGTTCAAGGCCAGACTGGAGTAGGCCTTGAGTGAGCTGTACTAGTGGGAGGTGTCCCTGCCTATGGCAGGGGGTTGGAACTAGATGATCCTTGAGGTCTCTTACACCCTTATCATTCTGTGATTCTATGACATTGTTACACAGGCAAATATCTTGGTGAGACTTCTATCTGGCACTGAATTTCAAATGAGATCCTGGCAAGTTGAGCTAAAAGGCTTTACTGCTTGCCTAGTCCTTGGAAAGGTCTTATTGATGCTAGAGAAACAGCATGTAGAAATAATAGAGGAAAAAAAGAGTAGAGACAGAGGATTTGTTTGGACATTAATTAAGGAAAACCCCCTCAGAGTGCTTCATTTCTCAGTGCCCCTTGCTTCTGTAGTGGTTCATATATCTGATTCTGTTATTAGCTGGGAAATAAAAATGGTAAACAAATGTAAATGGAGAAAATGGTGATTGTGCTGTTCATTTGCTAACGTGATTTTTCCCTCTGATCAGGATAATTGCAAACCAAGTCAGCCACAAGATGGCAAGCAAAATATCCCACCCCTCTGTGTGGTTTCTTTTCCTTTCTTAGTGTGTAAATCCTCTTTCATCTTTCCAGAAAAGAGGTAAATGTCTTTTTTTTGGTTTGTCTAACATATTTTGATATATCACTGTAGTTTGCAAAGCCACTGTGGAATCCTACATTATTCCTAAGTTTCCTTTTGTCTTCAAATACTAACTGGTATTTTCCTTTTCCTGTGTTAGCTCTTTATCCAGGTATTAATCATTGTTACTATTACTGTTTTTAATGAAAAAAAAAAAGTATTTAGTCCTCCAGATATGCCAATGATTGGGGCTCAATGGGTTTGTTACAACTGCTGTTCTAAATAACTCTAGAAAAAACATGCAATACTAATTATGTGAAGTTTTATACTCTTGGTTCTTCACAGTTCTTACATGGTCTGGTAGTCACTTTTTTTTTTTCTTGTGTGTAATAACTGTAAGAAAATAAACTTTTCCATGATTATCCTTAGCTCTAAGTTGTGCTGTTAAAATTAAGCCTAGACTGCTTCACTTAGAATCATAGAATTGTAGAATCAGTCAGGGTTGGAAGGGACCACAAGGATCATCTACTTCCAACACCCCTGCCACAGGCAGGGACACCTCATGTTAGATCAGGCTGGCCAGAGCCACATCCAGCCTGGCCTGGAACACCTCCAGGGATGGGGCTTCCACCACCTCCCTGGGCAACCCCTTCCAGACTCTCACCACCCTCTTGGTGAAGAACTTCTTCCTGACACCCAGTCTGAATCTACCCATTTCTAGCTTTGTTCTGTTCCCTCCCAGTCCTATCACTACCTGGCATCCTAAAAAGTCCCTCCCCAGTGTTCTCATAGGCCCCCTTAAGATACTGAAAGGTTGCACTAAGGTCACCTGGGAGCCTTCTGCTCTCCAACCTGAACAACCCCAAGTCCCTCAGTCTCTGCTAGGAGAGGTGCTAACTCTCTAGTCAACAAGGACAAACACCTCACAGAATGCTGAATGGAAAAATGACAATAATTTAAGCATGAAAACAATCTTAGCTCTTCACTGTGGCACTGAGACTCCCATTTGATGTCGTTTTTGACTGATGCTTGGTTTTACCTTCCCCTGTGTTGGGCTGGCACACTGAAGGGCTGCACAGTGCTAGTGTGGTGCTGAGGAGCTTGGGGAGGTGCTGGTAGTAGACACAGGGTCAACACTTGTGCAGAAATGTGGATGCTGGCTACCTTGCAGTAGCAGTGTGGTGTGGCATCCTGTGGAGGTTGTATGGTTTTTGCTGTAGGGGTTCAAGTTAGTCTTTACAGTTCTTATAAAAAAAGCTGTTTTCCTGAGTCACAGGGAATGACTCACTGAAGCACGACAGCACACTGCAGATAGATCACATAAATGCAGCTGAAAGGATCATGTAAAATAAAATATTAACTAGACTGAAAATTGTGGCTTATTGGAAAGTATTCCCCCAGACTGTCATCTGGTGATGCTCAGATACATGGCATGTGTGTCTGTGTCTGTAAAACCTTCAGACACCAGAAAAACAAACCTCCTTAAGTGTCTCTGCAAAGGCTGCCTTTCTGGGTTCAGGCACTTGCTGTTTGGGCAAAAGAGTGTCAGTAGGTAAAATGTTTCCTTCCTACATATTCTTGGCATAAGTGTCAGGGATGAATTTTGCTCTAAATGAAGAGGAGCATTCTTTAGGCTTTTAAGACAGCCACAGCATTTCCCAACATTTTATTTGTTGTAGAGGTTCTCTACAAGAGCAAGGCTCATACTTGGGCTAGCATTTGTAAGATTAGGCACTGATTTAGTTCCTCTTGCCTCAAGCTGACACTTGCTTTCTCTGTGCCTGCCCTGTGCTGAGGATCACACCAGAGGTGTTACACGTGCTTGGTCTGCTGAGACTTCTTTGTGCCTGGGAAGTCCTGGGGGAAATGTTGCTCTTTTCAAGCTACCTGTCTGGCCCAGTTAGCATAATTGCAGTTCTGCAGTGCCACCTCAGCAGGACATTAGCCAGTGTTGTGTTCAAACCTCCATGACTGTCACAACATTAGTGACCACCTGTTGGATGTTAGGACATGTATGGTTAGCTGTGGCAGTTGCTCTCCTCTCTGCAAGTGTGGATGTGCAGTAGAAAACTCCAGCTTCTTGTTGCAAGTGAGATAGATGGCAATTCAGCCAGCCAGTCTTCATGGGCAGGTGGAGACAGATCTGGCTGGAGGTTAAGACACTGTGGCTAACACAAGTGGTGAAGATTTTGACCTTTTGACTTCTTTAAACAAGTGGTTGAGGTTTTTTTTTGTACTAGGTTCCAGTCTTAACACCACTTTTGCCAACAGATGTGGAGACGTTTACGTTTCCATCAGTTGGACTCGACATGAGCCTGCATTGTGCACATGCAACTCAGACAGCAACCAAGTCCTGGGCTGTAGCAAGAGCAGTGTGGGCAGCAGGGCAAGGGAGGGGATTCTACCCATTCACTCTGCTCTTGTCAGAGCCCATTTAGAGTCCTGTGTACAGTTCTG
>VWZE01014766.1:0-18755 GCA_013396675.1 Eubucco bourcierii | reverse complement strand
TTGGAACTAGATGATCCTTGAGGTCCCTTCCAACCTTACCATTCAATGATTGTATGACTTTACCTTGGAGCTCTCTTCCAACCTTCATGAGTCCATGAGGGATTTGCATTGGATGGACTGCTTTGTTGCAGGATTTTTCTAGATCAGAGGAACTTTGATTAAAAAAACAGCAGAAGAACAATTTGTTTTGGACTGATTTCACAAGACTGTATTTGGTGGTGTTTGTTAACCTTCTGCCATCTCTCCTCATCCTCTTGGCCTTTCACCATCTCTTCTCAATCTCTTGGCTAGCCTGGCGAAACTGGAGAGAGGGGCAGGTCTTTTAAAACCAGGGCGTTTTGTGCAAACCAACAAAGGAGGGAACAAATGTGTGGCTTTCACTCCAGCAGGCTGCAAAGACAGCTGGCTTGCTTGGTTTAGTTTGGTGGTGGCAAGAAGGGTCTGTGTGTTCTCTAGCCCACACATTCCTCAGCAATGAATATGGAGAGAAAGTGTGGGGAGGTGAGGGAAGAGGAAGCGTGGGCCATGGAGGTTTGGTGTGGGAGGGCGTTTGATTTATTACCTTATGGGAAGAATTAGGAGATGTACAACAGAAATGCCAAGGAAATTGGGCTTTACTGGTCAAGTGGTTTTGTGGACTACAGAAGTACCTGGTGGGGAATGTGTGTGTGCATGAGATCATTTCATGTGGGCACAGAAGACTGCCTGTAAGGTGACTTGCTTAATAGTAGATGTTAAAAAGAGTTGTATTGTTTCTTCTGACGTTTTGTAACTGAGCAGGTTGAGACCATAACTGATTTTTCTTAAACCCTCTTCTTCCTAATGACTGTGCAGTTAGAGAGAGACATTTCAGTATGGAGAATTTAATTTTGTGTTTTCCAAAGTTGAATCAATTGATTTTTCTGAGGATTAACAGACTTGGTGGTGTGCTAATTATAAAGAACATTGTGGCAGAAAATTGCAAAAGAGACTATTGCAGTGGGTGGACACAAATGTACTCTGTGTATTTTTGAACTGAATTCCTTTGGCTTTAGCTCATATCTTAAATGTGGAGTTCCTTTCTCTTTGGCTCTGAGTTGCCACTTCAGCTGTGCACCAAAATGTCTGCATGGCTTCAGCACATCAAGGTTGCAGTCACGGTAGGAAATTCTCATGTTTACTTTCTGTTCCAAGCAAGAACATTAGAAATGTCATGGGGCAAAACTCAGACACTGAATGGAAAAAAAATAAAATAATCCTTGAGATATACCAATGATGAGGTCCAAAGGGGTTGGTTTAAATGTAGTAATTCTTGCCCTTCCTCTCTCCCTTGAACCCACCTATTTATAATTTGTGGCAATTATTCCCTTTCCTTGGCATCCTTCCCTCCTCCCCTTGTGCTTGTCTTGCTTCTAAAGGGTAATTAAAGAGTTTCTCTTCTACTTTCTGGTGGCCTCACTACTGCCTCAGCCATTGGGATCCACCTGCTTCACGTGGCAGAAAGGGAAGAGATAAGTGATTAGAAACTAGAGCTGAGCTAAGTGCCAGCAACCAGAAATAGCCTCCGGTTTTAACTGTTGCCTTTTAAAAATCAAGTCTCTTGCCTCAAACAAGTGCTGCATACTGCTAAGTCTTAAGATAACATCCATGATGTTGGTAGATGTCAAATAGTTTTGTTGTTTGAAAAAGAAAAATGGTACAGAACTCTTGCAGTAACTCAAAGTGTTTGCTTGCTGTTAGATTGAAATCTTCCTGTTGAAGTTAGCTTTCATAGAATGGTAAGGTTGGAAGGGACTTCAAGGATCATCTAGTTCCAACCCCCTGCCAAAGGCAGGGACACCTCCCACTAGTACAGGTCACTCAAGACCTCCTCCAACCTGACCTTGAACACCTCCAGGGAGGGAGCAGCCACAACCTCCCTGGGCAACCTGTGCCAGTGTCTCACCACCCTCACTGCAAACAACTTCCTCCTAACATCCAGTCTAGATCTCCCCTCTGCCAGTTCAAACCCATTGCCCCTTGTCCTGGCATTACAAGACCTTGTCAATAGTCCCTCCCCAACCTTCCTGTAGGCCCCCTTCAGATACTGAAAGGCTACTCTAAGGTCTCCTGGAATCCTTCTCTTTTGCAGGCTGCAGGGCCCCAAATCTCTCAGCCTGTTCTCAGAGCAGAGCTGCTGCAGCCCTCTCAGCATCTTTGTGGCCTCCTATGGAACTCTTGGAGCAGGTCCATGTCCTTCCTGTGCTGGGGGCTCCAGAACTGCACACAGGACTGCAGGTGGGGTCTGAGGAGAACAGAGTAAAGGGGCAGAATCCCCTCCCTTGCCCTGCTGCCCACACTGCTCTTGCTGCATCCCAGGACTCAGTTGCTGTCTGGGGCTGCCTGCACACACTGCAGGCTCATGTTGAGCTTTTCATCAACCCAGACTCCAAGGTGAAGCTTTGTTTTACCAGAGAAAGGGAAAACACTAATACAGCAAACCATGAAAATGTTGTTCTGATTGTTCTGTTTAAAAACTTCTGAAGGAGGATACATAGAATTCTGTCTATTAATCACTTCTACCCGGAATAGCAATTTATGAAATATAATAAACAATTAAATTAGATCAGTCCCCAAAACAATAAGTTGTGTTTCTTGAAATGGTGCCTAGGGCAAGCACAGAATCCTAGGGAACCAGTAAGTAAAATGTCATCTCCACAGATGTGTCCTTTATTTACTCAAAGATGCTTGGGTCCGTGCCTGCAGACTTCTCGCTTATAAGAGTGGTTTTTCCAACTAATTTGACTTCTTTGTGTTGTGGAGGAAACAGACTTATGAAAGCATTTTTTATGTGAAAGTGTTGTGCTCTTCAGTCACTGCAGTAGGTGTGCTGTAAGACTGACATTCAAACAGTGCTCCCACTAGTGAGCTGCATTTTCTTTGCTCTCATCTGAAAGGATTCACATCTAATTGGTTTCAGGAAAGTGGGAGTGGAATGAATGTGTTTTGATGAAGCTGTTTGACCAAAGTAGTTGAGTGCTTGCACCTTTCTCCTCAAAGGTGTTGGTGCCTCAGTATTGCAGTTGGACTTGGTGCTGCAGACCCATAAAAGATGATGAGGTTAAACTTTCCTGGTGTTCCACGTGAGAGCTTGCTGAAACAATGCTGGGCACATCCCATGGATTGGAAGGTTTCAATGTGGCTACTGTTTGCTTTCACTTGGTCCCAGAAGATGAAGAGAGACCCTGTGCATGATCCTATGGCTATGTGCTGGCTCTCTTCTGTATTCCAACTGCTTCTTAATACTGTATTACACATGTAAAGACATTGAACTTCGTCTCTGGGGTAGCTGAGTTACTCTTTGGCTCCTTATTACCCCGAGCTCATCAGAGACAAGAGGGATCTCATTGTTTCAGCTGCTGAACAAAAGCTTGAACTGGTTATTATCTTAATTAGTTTGGAATGTAATTCAAGATGTAACAAGTAGGTATAAAAGCAGGTGGTAGGGGAAAATGGGAAGGAATGATAAGCCTTGCTGAGTAGGTGATAGACAGTGAGTACATCTAGATGGGGTTTAGCTGTTAAACTCTTTCCAGTGTTGAAATCCCTTATCAGGCAAAAGCTCTTTTTTTGGAGGGGTGAGACAGCTGAGACAGACTTTAAATAGGGTTAAATAAGCTGGGTTGAGAGATTTGACCAAGAAGTACTGTTTCATTTTGCATCACAGAATGCTACAGTTCTTAATAAAGTGTTCAGTAAACGTTGAGATGTTTATTGGTATCCATTTCCTTTAGGTTGAGAGGGTGATGGATAGTAATAGAAGTGATGGCTGAATGAATTCAGATTCAGTCATTCTCTGGAGAGTTGTTGCTTGCTGGCTTTTGCTTTGTAACAGACTGTTTCTGATGCTGCTGTTTGGAGCTTTGTTTGCACCTCTTCTGAGCCTGTGACTCAACTCCCAAGAGATTGGGGAATTTCACTAATTCTGTGTCGTTAATTCAGGTCATTCTTATTCTTTTTTTTAATCTCTCTCACCAGACTGAAGTCGTCCACAACTGATTTCCTGCCAAATGGTTTTACAATGAAAAGAGCAATTTGGTATTTCTCCTTTCTTTTCCCTTCAAATGCTGTACCTTTCCTTGCCAGACACGAAGGCCTTGTGCAAAATTAAGGCTCTGTTTCTATTTCTGAGCAAATAACAATACAGGAGGTATGTACTTAATGGCTTTGTGTATTCCCTAGGTGTTTGTAGTAGCTCAGCTGCATCAAAAGTTGGCATTTAGCAGACCAAGTTCAGCACAGACTGGATCAATGCAGTGCAGAAGTGAAGTTGGTTGGGTGAGATGTAAATATGCTGCTTTCTCCATGACAATTAGAAGTGCAATTTTTCTTTTTCTTTTACCCCTACCCCGAACCTTCAGATTGCAACTGTGCTTAAATCCTTTGGATCAGGTCTCCAGCTTGTCAGCCTTGTTCCAGTCCTTGCAACAGATTGATGTCAGTTAACTTCTCTGCAGCGATGAAGTAGCTTTAATCAAACCTTTCAGATGCACAATATTGCTCTGTGTCCCTCATGCCTGGGAGTAATGTTTGTTTCTGTCAGATGCTTTCTGGTTTGTGTGCATAGCTGGCATATTGCAGCTACACCGAGATGTTAGGGCTGGCTCTCGTTTTGTTTTCTTTTAATGGAGTGTGACTGCTACAATTGGCTGTTCAGTTCTCTGCTGTTCATCTCATGCACTGAGGAAAACTTAGTGTTGAGTTTCATTTATTTATTCATTCCAGGATTGTAAACAGATTTGCTTCCTGTGTGGGAGTAGAGGGAGGCGTTTGCTTGCTTGATTTGTTACTTGCAGGGACACAGAACCAGGGGATCCGTCAATTCCCTGCAGCCAGCTGAACCCAGCTTTTAATGTAGTTAATTACTCTTTAACAGACTTCACTTTACTCTGTCTGACTTCAGAGTGTTCTGAGTTTGCAGCAATATTTAAGATGTATTGTGGCAGGCTTACTGCCAGCTTGAACTTTTTCAGAGATGAAGCAGGTACTGGTGCTGTGCCTGGTCTCCATGTCGTCTGTTTGATATTCCTGTGTTCAAGTTCCAGATGATACCTTCACACTGGCTTCTCCAACCTGACTTGTGCCATTTCTCTTCATCTGTCACCTCCTAAAGAGCCTGCTTTTTGTTCTTATCCTTTGATTTGTACGTTTTAGTGTGTGTGGTCTGCCTGTGCACACACATCTGCTACAGATTTAGCTTTTTTAACCAAATTAATTTTGGCAAAGTCCTACATTTGCAGGTTCCTTTTTGTGTGGTGTCATTGGTATTTGGGACTCTCTCTGGCACAGGTTGCCCAGGGAGGTTGTGGCTGCTCCCTCCCTGGAGGTGTTCAAGGCCAGGTTGGATGAGGCCTTGAGTGAGCTGTACTAGTGGGAGGTGTCCCTGCCTATGGCAGGGGGTTGGAACTAGATGATGCTTGAGGTCCCTTCCAACCTTACCATTCTATGATTCTTTGCCTTTATGGAGGTTTGAGGTACCACATCAGGGAAACTCCTTAGATCCAATTTGTGTAAACCTTGAGTACAATTAATGCTTTAATCACAATTTTTCCAGATCTAGAATTTTGCCTAATGAGGACCTGGACAAGTGCTAAATAAACATCTTTAAGGACCCTGTGCATCCTCTTGTGAAAGGTGTGTAAATAAGTTCTAAACAACAGTAACTTTTTTCTGCTACTTGACCAACAACCCTCACCCCCTCATTTACCCTACAATTCAAGAGAATGGTTTTGGTCTTAGTGAAGAACACTGATACATGATAAGGCCAAAGGAGTACTGAATGCTTACCAAATCAAAGCGCATTGCCCTGTGCGTCTGCTTTGTGCCCGAGTGAAATAATTATCACAATGTCTGGAGTTTAAACTTTAAGTAGTGAGTCAACACAGTCATCTGATAATTTAAAAATGGTATTAGCAGATGACTGTTTAGAGGAATTGCTGCACAACCGTGTCTAATTACTTGTTAAATGCCCTGTGGAGCTAACTGAGTAACTGCAGTTTCCTTGCCACTTTGCCTCTGGCACGGTAACATCCTTAAGTACTCCTGGGATGTCAGCAGTGACTCCATAACTGTTGCATCAGATTCTCTCCTCTCATATCATAGTTTCGCTCCTTGATAGTCTTCAAGCCCTTCACAGTAGCCAAAGTCCACTTCCAAGATATTGAAACAAATAAAAAAAATCCAGATTTGTGAATTGTTGAAGGTTTCTGAACAGTGCTTTTGTCAGCTGTAAGTGTGGTGGTTTTTTTTCCTCTTTGCAACATTCACATGGTAGTATTTTCCATTTTCAAGTCACCTCTAGACAAGTACAGAGCAGACTGTTGTGATTGATTGGGACTTTGGGCTGCTGCTTCTTTCTCCTACCCTCAGGTACAACGTGACCTAGGGATGTATTACCCTAGTCTTGATTGTATGCATCCTTTGTGCTGGTGCTAATTGATGGAAAGAATGAAGTGGCTTGTTAGATAAAATTCCAACTTTTTATCTGCCAAAGTCAATCCAGCCTTGGGCGTTATGGATAAAGTAGTTTGGAAAACAGGAAAATGTGTGCTTCCCTCCCTCCTCCCAAAGGCTCCTGCTGAGGTTGATAGAAGGACATTCTAACAATAGTCTATTTTGTAGGAGGTGAATTTGTGTTATGCTATCTATATTTTAGTAGGGAAAGCTAGAATTGAATAGTCATAAGACTAAAGTGCATCGTAGAAAGGTCCATTAGTTAGAAATAGCCTTTGGAGCATGCAGCATCTGCCAGAGAGGCTGTGGTAGAAGCCAGTGAATAGCTGCAGCTCCTCTTCCATTTATTTTCATGTGGAAGTGCAGTGATTTGGAAACATCTGATTTCTTTTACCTGGAAAACTGGCAATTTCCACCAGCATCCTGACACCCCCCACCCTGGATGTGCTACGATCCCTTCCCAATGCTTCCTGCTTGAGAAACAGTCATCCAGAAGGAGAATTTCTTAGCAGTAAGTGAATTTGCTAATGAGCTTTCCTCCTGAAAAAAAAAAAAACAAGGAGATGCCAAGTGACATGTTGGGAAGTGCCAAGCAGGAGGGAAATGGCTCTTCTGTGCCGACTGTCATAAACAGGATGTGGTTTGTTTACAGTCCTTACTTGATCTCTATAGTCCCCCTGTCAGGGCTGTGCACGGATGAGACTGCTGCAATGGCCTGGAGAAATGTGAGGTTTCTGAGCCAATATCAAATATTGTGTCAGAGGAGAAAGTGGCTTCGGGCGAAGGAGCAAACAAAATGAAGCAGTGTAGCTGGGATTCTTCTCTGCTTTCCTGGGGTATTTATCATTTTGACTGTGCAGCTGCCTTGCAGTTGACTGTGGAGCAGAGGGAATTTAATAAACTGTGGGGATAACTCTTGGGTGACTAATTTGAAGAGGAGATGCATTGTAAAAGGCTTTGTAGTGGGGTAGGTTTGGAATGGTGACAAGAGTTTGTTAGGAGGTACGTTAGAAGAAAATACTCTAGCAAGTTGTGGAAAGAATAAACTAGAATAATTCAATTGGAAGTGATCTACAATGATCATTTAGTCCAACTGCCAAGAAAATAACATTTTATTTTCCCCTATTGCCCCCCAAAACACACCTAAAATCCTTGGCATTGGTCAGAACAGCTCTGGGAACTATCCTAAGGGCATCCTACTGACCCAAAACTGTGACTTGGAGAGGGACCTGGGAGTATGGGCTGATGGTTGACTTCAGTATGAGTCAACAGTGTGCCCAGGTGGCCAGGAAAGCCAGTGGTATCCTGGCTGGTACTAGAAACTCTCTGACCAGCAGGAACTGGGAGGTCATCATCCCTCTGTACTCAGCACTGCTGAGGCTACACCTCAAGTACTTTGTTCAAGAAGGATATTGAGGTGCTGAAGCATGTCCTCCTGAGGTCAAGGACTTGGAGCACCTGGGTTATGAGGAACATCTGAGGGAGCTGGGTGTCTTCTGTCTAGAGAAGAGGAGGCGAAGGGGTGACCTCATAACTCCTGAAGGGAGGTTGGATCAAGGAGAGGGCAGCCTCTTCTTGGTGTAAAGCAACAGGACCAGAGAAAATGGCTTCAAGCTGTGCCACAGGAGGTTAGACTGGATGTTAGGAAATCTTTTTTCACAGAAAGGGCTCTCAAACACTGGGAACAGTCTGCCTAGGACAGTGGTGGAGGCGCCATCCCTGGAGGTGTTTCAGCAGCCTGTGGATCTTGTTCTTAGGAGCATGTTTTGTGTTGACCCTTCAGTGCTGGGCCAAGGGTTGGACTTGGATGATCTTTGAGGTCTCTTCCAATTGGTTGTTTTCTGTGATTCTGTGAATTCAAGTTTCTGGTGTAGTTACTGCCCAAGTATAGCATAGAGTTAGTGTTAGAAAGCACTACAAGATCTGTCTGAAGAAAAGCAAGAGGACCTTTGGCTCTCACTATTGGTACTTTTGGCATTTATGACTGCTGCACTCCTGTGCCATAAAACACCCCATAGGCACTAACATGGTGATCATCTGCTGTTGTTGGAAGTGAAAATTCCCCTTGGAGTGCTAGAGCCAGAATACACCCCAGGTTGAGGAGCTGTCAGTGATGCACGTGCTTCTCCTGCAGGAAGGATGCTGCGAACAATCTAATTAGGCCAAGTTTTATTCTCTGAGGCTTTACTGCCAATAAAAGTTCCTTGCTAGAAAAAAATAAAATTGAGCTGTAGCCTCCAGTAATGTGATTTGCATTAGAGCAGATTGTGAACATAAGGTAATTTTTTAAGTGCCAGAGTAATTTAGAGACTGAAGTTCTGCAGAAATTGTGTGGTACTTAAACATTTTGGATTTATATCCCATGGTTCTCTAAGTAAAGGTTCAGATGATTTGGTCTTGATGGTTTCTTTTTTTCTACATATACAACTCTCTTCCTGTATATGCCTTTATATAACATGAATAATTCAGTGCTTGTAAATAAACAGGGAGAAGTGTTGAGATGGTAAGGCCTGGGGTTTCCTTGTTGATAGCTGTTTTAGTTGTTGAGGTGTAAAAACCAACAAAATAAAAGAAGGTAAAGTAACGCCATTTGTAGCACCCCAGGAGCGTGCATGATGGCTTGTTTATCTGCTCTTCTCAGTGTACTTTAAAATGGAAGTGTTGGAGCGGGTCCAGAGGAGGGCCACAAAGATGATCAGAGGGTTGGAGCAACTCTGCTATGAGGACAGGCTGAGAGAGTTGGGGCTCTTCAGCCTGGAGAAGAGAAGGCTTCGAGGGGACCTGATAGTAGCCTTCCAGTATCTGAAGGGGGCCTACAGGAAGGCTGGGGAGGGATTATTGACAAGATCTTGCAATGACAGGACAAGGGGCAATGGGTTTAAACTGGCAGAGGGGAGATTTAGACTGGATGTTAGGAGGAAGTTGTTTGCAGTGAGGGTGGTGGCACACTGGCACAGGTTGCCCAGGGAGGTTGTGGCTGTTCCCTCCCTGGAGGTGTTCAAGGCCAGGTTGGAGGAGGCCTTGAGTGACCTGTACTAATGGGAGGTGTCCCTGCCTATGGCAGGGGGTTGGAACTAGATGATTCTTGAGGTGCCTTCCAACCTTACCACTCTATGAAAATCAGTTGCTTAATTCCTTGTCACTGAGTTACCAGCTGAAGTTTATCCCAAGGACTCGGGGACATGTCTGCCGCGTTGTCTTTTTTGGGGCTGCAAAGACCCCTGGTGTTCTGTACAGGCAGCTTGTTTCTTCAGCCAACCAGCTACTGCTTTGGCTGCTCTTGGTAAGGCATTAATATCCTGAGTTTTCTGTTTGTCACCTATGAAGCTGACAACTGAAAAAGGCTAATTGGGATAAGGTGTAGAGAGGAAGAGAAAATACCCAAAGTCAGTCAATAAATTTAAATTCATTTATTTGGTGTACGAGTTGTGTTGTGAAGCGAAGGTATTAGTGTGCCATTTCTCATTCTGAAATCAAGAAGCAACTTGCTTTCACAATAGGAATAAATCAACCATACAGAGTTGAACTAAACTTCCAGAGGCTTCAGACTTAGTTGTATTTTTTTTTTGTTTTGTTGTTGTTCTTAAGGAATTCTGGAGGGATTTAGTGGTGTGGCCTGACTCACCATACTCTGATTGAGGAAATGGGAACTGATGGTTGTAGGCTGCCAAACACTGGTATGCTTCTTGTTTTTAAGTCACCATTCATTACTGAGGAAAACAGAGTGAGGAGTCACTGCTTATGTAATTTGTAGAATTAAAAATCAAATGTTATTCACAAACTGGGGCTACAGTGCAGGATTGATGAATATTTCAGGAAGCAAAGTCATGATTTAAGTATTCACAGACCCTAAGGATTTCTAATATAAACCGAAAGGCTGATGGTAACAGGCCAGCACTTACTAATCTCACAAGAATAGGTGTTGTATTTAAGCCTTAAAAGTAATTGTGCTTCCCATTTCACCTTGTTGTTGCACTTTTCACCTCCTCATCTGGAAGTCAAAAGGTGGTTTGGTAAGAGAAGAGTTACTAGAAAATAAAAACCCTACAGAAGTGAAACAGTCAGCCCAGGGTGAAGCAATCTTTCTTTACACAAACAACATTTAGTCATGAGAAATAGAGAGCTCGCCTCTTTGTACACAAAATATGTGGGTTTGCAGTCTGTATTAGGATGATTATTTCTTTTTGATTGTAGTCTGTTCATATCTAAGGAGAATGGGCGTGCTGGGAAATCCTGATTGGGTTTTTTGTCCCAAGCAAAAGGAGGGCGGAAGAAATGCTAAAGCAGAAAAAAAAAAAAACCAAAGCAAAAAAACACCAACCCCAAAACACCAAAAACTAGGGGATGAGAAATCTTGAAATACTTTTTCTAGCACACTGAAATTTTCAAGGGCTTCTTGTTACTTGGTTTTGAAGATGCCATATTTATAACATGCAAGGTATAAAAGATCCAGCTGATCAGAGGGTGTCAGAGATCCAAGAACTACTGTGTCATCAATGTTATTCTGTAAATAAGTTTCATTGACTTATTAATAAACTATATGTGGGAGAATGTGGGAGGTGTCTCTGAAACAAAAATGCTGTCTACTGCAGCCCCTCAGAGCTATGGAAACTCTCAAACACTCTGTGCTGTGGTCCTGTATCTGTCCCCTGTACATGGTGCTGCTGATATGCCAATGTGCCATGTCCCATTTACTGTGCACTTCTTTCTCAGGGGTGTGGTGTGTGCTGGGGAGCTGACATTTCTCACAAGCATCAGAGTTACCTGCATGTGCTTTGACTTGGCTGGAGACTTCCAAAACCTACCTGGATGCCTTCCTGCGTGGCCTTCCTCAGTGATCATTGAATGTTAGGGGTTGGAAGGGATCTCAAAAGATCATCTAGTCCAATCCCCCTGCCAGACTGGGATCACCTAGGGCAGGCCACACAGGGAGGCATCCACGTGCATTTTGAATGCCTCCAGAGGAGGCTCCATGATATCTCTAAGCAGCCTGGCCCAGGGCTCTGTCACTCTTGCAGTAAAAAAATTTTCCCTTATGTTCACATGCAACCTCTTCTGCTCCAGCTTGCCCCCACTGCCCCTTGTTCTGTCATTGGGCATCACTGAACAGAGCCTGGCTCTGTCCTGCTGACACTGCCCTGCACATCTTTACAAACAGGAATGAGGTCACCCCTGAGTCTCTTCTCCACGCTAAATAGCCCCAGCTCCCTCAGCAGGGAGATGTTCCACTCCATTCCATCTTTGTGACTCTGTGCTGGACTCTCTCAAGCAGTTCCCTGAGGCCCTTCTTGAGCTGAGTGGCCCAGAACTGGACACAGTATTCCAGATGTGGCCTCACCTGGGCAGAGTAGAGGTGAGGAGAACCTCTCGACCTGCTAACCAGAGCCCTTCTAACACAGTCCAGGATGACAACAGGCTAACCGTGTATATTGTGCCAGGTGCAGGCAGTGAGCTGCAGGGGTTGTTGCAGATGTGGCATCTTGCTTTTCAGCCTTCTTTCTCAGGAGCTTGTGGTTTCTTCCTGATACATATTTCAATGTAGCTGCCAAGGTAGAAAATCGACACTCCCTGAGGGGTGTTTGTTGCTGTCAGGGAACCTCTTTTAGCCTGAGCTCCATCATGGGAGATATAGGATAATCTAGGATCTGTCTGGGCAGATTTAACATCTCCCAGTGGTCTACTTACATAGGGATGGGGAATGTGGAGGTACAAACTTGACACATACCTTCTGAACTGGCCCTAGTTACAATTCCTAGGATGCTGTGATCTGAAAATGTGCATTTCAAACAAGCATGCAAGTGTGTGGTTTTGTTCAGGAGCAGGTCAGTGGAGACCAGTGGATGCAGCTCTCCTCACTGGTTTGATCTTCCCGTTGTGATTTGTACCTTGGAAGGATTAACAAGCCTCTGCCCTTAAGTGCCTTCTGCTCTGAAGTCATGCAAATTGTAGCATGGTCAGCAATGAAGCATCTCATCAGAGATCCTTTGGTGAGAGGTCAGCATTCTAGAAGACCTTACAGAGGACATAGGAAAGCCTTTTGACGCTGCTGAGGGCCTGAAAGTTTTTGAAGAAGATGACAAGTGAAAACACAAAGGTGTTATGGAGGGTAATTAATGAATGTGAGATAGGACTTTCCAAAATTAATATTATTTATTGATTTTGATATTCAGGACCCTCACTACCTGCCTGGTAATTTTTAATACTAATTGGTTCTTTGCAACGGTCCTGAAAACATTATACAGAGGAATGAGAGAATCTAGAACACTTAATAATTAGCACTAGTACAATATTAAGATATGAAGATGGAGAGAGGAGTTCTTGCAGTCAGCTATACTGCTTGTCCCCTAGATGGACTTGGGAAGCTCCTTTTTGTGAAGGCAGAAGGCTTGGATTCACTTAGAGAGTTTTTCTAAAGAGGGTTTTGAGTATTTACTCACAAATATTAATCTCTGGATTTCCCAGGGCTAACTGCAGCTTCAGACAGTACCCAAACACTTGCAGGGAGCTCTGTCGGTGTCTTGTCAGCCATTGAGGGGCTTCTGTTCTTCCTAGGCTCTATCAAGGATACTGGGGAAAGAGGCAGAATGTCTCTGACCTCATCTTGGTTCATTTTGGATGATCTGTGTCCCAGGACTCCCTCTCCTGGCAGAAGGCTCGCAGGCAGGGTGTCTTGCAGGGGTGCAGTCTTGGTGTGATGTCATGCAGGCTGCTGTGTGCAGGCACCTAAGGCCTTGAGCTGGCAAACTCAAAGTAGATTCCAGGCAGACAAGCCCAAGGCATCAAGGCTTGTTATTATGCAGCAGAGCTGGCTTATATCTTAGCAGGGTGTGGCAGGATACCAGGGCAGTGAGGCAGAGGCACTGCCACAAGCAGAGAGAGAGCACATAAAGGCAAAAGCAATGGCAGCAGCAGCAGCACGGTGTTACCTGCTCATCTCTTTTTGTCAATGTAACCTGAGTCTAATGGACACAGATTAGCCAATCAGAATGGTAATTTTCCAATCTTAACCAGATTAGGTGAAGTCAGGGCTTGCTTTTAACTTTTTAGGGCAGAATACAAACAAGTGTATAAACATGTGGGGGTACCCTGTAAATGAGTTTGGATAGAAGGCACCAGGGACCTTTGTCTGTCTTTCCCATGGTGCTTCTCCCATCAGCAGAAGAAGGGTGAGCAGAAAACATGTCTGGGCAAACCAGGACATGGCTAGACCTATTTTGGCTTTCCACGACAGAAGGTAGCCCATGGGAGAAAAAGATGCAGCCTGGAAACTGGCTCTACCTAAGCACCTCAATTCTAGACACTAAAAATGGCTTTTGGGAATGAGTATTTTAAACCCTAACACAGAAGCAAGGACATTTCTTCATGGCATTCCAGCTGTTGAGTTAACCTGGCAAAGGACCAGGCAGTGGCTGCTGTAACAACTGACCTGGATCTCTGCAGTTCTCCCATTATGAGCTTGTCACTTTCTCTTGTCTCTGCAGTATTTCCAGTTTGAGTTTTATTTGTGTGTGTGTTAATGTTCTCTTAGATGGTGGTTTGGCTTGGGTTTATGCTGATAGGTTGGGATTTGTTTGTGTGCTGTTTTCACTTTTGAGAAAATAAATACAAGTTTTGGGGAACTGTCTTTGATACATTTTTCATGATGGTTTAATAATAGCAGTACCATGGAAGTCTTCCCTATAATGTAGTGTGACTTCCACAGATGAAGGAGGGGAGAACCCCAAACATTTTGATGTTTCATTAAAATGTAAAGAAATATTATATGCAATTCTCCCTGGCATTTCTATAAAAGATTCCCTAATATTTTTTTTTTTTCCCCCCTGGCATAATGCACTTGGCATTAAAACAAAATGATGCAGAAAAGCTTTCTAAATCTCTTCTCAGCAGGGATTGATCAAGATATTGGGAGGCAGAAACCCTGTTCTGACAGGGGAGTTGGACTCGATCTCTAGAGGTGCTTCCAACCCCTAACATAGAATCATAGAGTGGTAAGGTTGGAAGGGACCTCAAGGATCATCTANCCTTGTCAATAGTCCCTCCCCAGCCTTCCTGTAGGTCCCTTCAGATACTGGAAGGCTACTCTATGGTCTCCTGGAAGCCTTCTCTTCTCCAGGCTGCAGAGCCCCAACTCTCTCAGCCTGTCCTCATAGCAGATCTACTCCAGCCCTCTGAGCATCCTCGTGGCCCTCCTCTGGACCCACTCCAACACTTCCATGTCCTTCCTGTGCTGGAGGCTCCAGAACTGCACACAGGACTCCAGGTGGGGTCTGACAAGAGCGGAGTAAAGGGGCAGAATCACCTCCCTTGCCCTGCTGGCCACACTTCTCTTGATGCATCCCAGGACTCTGTTGCTGTCTGAGCTGCATGTGCACGCTGCAGGCTCATGTGTGACCTGACATCCTGTGATGACCACCATCCTGTGACCTGACCAAACACCTCAAGGGATTGTCACCTAGGAGGCAGTCTCAGTGTTGCTCTGCACGTTCAGCCTTTGCATCTGTGCTTTGCATTAACTGCAGTAGTATTCTTTTCTGGGACTGGAGTTCTGCAGTGCACATTGAATGGTTGCATAAAGGTAACGTTCAGCAGCTTGCAGCTTGGTTGTGACTGTCATGTAAATGAAGGAGCTGGCAAAAGCCTCTTGGATTCTAGACCAGACCTCAAATTTGTAGAAATTGTTTCATATCCTTTTAATTGATTTATTGAGCTTTGGAATGTTGCATTTCATCCTCTGATCTGTATTTGAGGGAAAGACCAATATGGCTGTGTCACAATCGATGATGTGTTTGACTGTTGATGAATTTAGGCACTTTTTTTTTTCCTGGAGTGGAACAGTTGGCCTATTGCTGACTTAATTTGATTACCTGTAATGAAAGGTTCAGTAAAATAGTTGAAAGTTCTGTACAGAGTACTGTAGCCAAGAACTGACTTTTGGAGTGGCTTCTGTCAGATTCTTGAGTTTTTAACCTAGACAATATTAACATAATTTTTTAGTTGTAAAATTTTCTCATGCTGAGAGATGTTCTACTTCAATCTCATCTTCTGCCAATCCCAGCTAAAAATATCAGATGATTTGATGATGTTTCCTGTGATGGTTTCGGAGTTCCCTGCTCCCCCCCACTTTGTAAAATGACACAGACTAGAACTCAACTGGCTGGAAGTTAAGGACTGAAGCTCTGTTTACAGCTCAGCACAATGTACAAGCAGAGGTATACACAATAGACAGGAATAGTTACAGACATATATAAGTTAAAAATAATACAGAAGCACAACAACCCTCCCAGAAATCAGAGACGCCAGGAAGGGCTCCCAACCACCCTTCCACCTTCTCCCCACCCCTATACCTTACCCCAGGGTCTGGCTTACACACAAGGTGAGTTTGGAGGATTGGCCAGGGGAGTTAGAAGGAAAGTGGTTAGTGAGATTACTCAGCAGAGAGGAGAAACCACAAGCTAGACAACCTGAGATGCTGTGCCCCAGAGACTGACTTATCTATGTTTTCAGTACTTACTCTTAAACATTTCAGCATACCTATGAGTGAAGTAGACATCACCACTGTTTCCTTTTCACAGCCTATAATTTTCTCCATTAAAATATTCCAATTAGCCTCAAAGCAGCACATTTCCCTTTTTTAACTGTCTCATTCTGTGATGCTGTACTTAAAACTGAGCTGAATGTTGGAGCTCTTAAGAAATACTCATTACAGGCTCTTGTCCTGCGCAAGAGGCTGCAGTGGGGATTGCTTTTAATAGCAATAGTTATGAATTACCTGAATGTGTTCTCTGTTTGCTTTCAGGACTCCTGACTTTCCCCTAATCTTTTCTGTTACCTATTCAATAGGCACCTCACCTCCCAGTGCTGCTGGAGAATTGATTGCTCACATAGGTGGCATTGTAGTTTATCTTCCTCATTTACAAGTAGAGCTCTTTGTGCCTACCTAAGGAAGCATTTGCCTCATCCCTTGTACAATCATCACTGTACACACAACTGTTTTATTTTGTCCTTTCTTTGCTTCCAGTGTTTCTGAATAACTGTTGATCTTCTCTGGTTTTTGTTTTTTTTTTTTGTTCCCCTTTGACTGTACTTAGTGATGTTCCCAGTCCTCTGCATTTCCATTTCTTTTTTGTTAAGCAAGCTTTCCTCTGCTCTTCTTTACCTCTCTACTCAGCTCATTGATTTGGATTGTGGCATTTAATATTAGTTTGATTTTACAGGGAACAAGACTGGTTTGGAGCCTCACAAGTGATGTGTTTAAAAACTCTTCATGCACTTCCATTTACTTTGCCATAAATCTTAGACAAATTGTTTTTTGACACTAAGCGTTTTAAAGAGCAACCTTAGAATTATTACTAGAAGTCCATGTTTGGTGGCCAAGAAGGCCAATGTCATCCTGGCCTGCATTGGGAATAGTGTGGCCAGCAGGAGCAGGGAGGTCATTCTCCCCCCTGGACTCTGCACTGGTTAGGCCACACCTTGAGTCCTGTGTCCAGTTCTGGGCCCCTCAATTTAAGAAGGACATTGAGGTGCTTGAGTGTGTCCAAAGAAGGGCAACAAGGCTGGGGAGAGGCCTCGAGCACAGCCCTATGGAGAGAGGCTGAGGGAGCTGGGATTGGTTAGCCTGGAGAAGAGGAGGCTCAGGGGAGACCTTCTTGCTGTCTACAACTACCTGAAGGGTGGTTGTAGCCAGGGGGAGGTTACCTTCTTCTCTCAGGCAAGCAGCACCAGAACAAGAGGACACAGTCTGAAGCTGTGCCAGGGGAAGTTTAGGCTGGAGGTGAGGAGAAAGTTGTTGCCTGAGAGAGTCACTGACTGCTGGAATGGGCTGCCCAGGGAGGTGGTGGAGTCAGCGTCCCTGGAGGTGTTCAAGGCGGGTTTGGACGTGGCACTTGTTGCCATGGTCTGGTCTTGAGGTCTGTGGTGATGGGTTGGACTTGAAGATTTTTGAGGTCTCTTCCAACCTTGGTGATACTGTGATGTTTTCATCACTTCTCTACCTGCCTTCTGTGCATACCTGTGTAGTCTCCTACCTAAATCTCTTTTATTACCAGCTCACTAATTCCTCAGCATCTAAACAACATGGCTTTTACTTTTCCCAGACATCTACTTTTATTAAAGCAGATGGTTCACTTGGCACTTGTGACTTAGGTGGCATTTAGGAATACTCGAGCTGATGCTCTTTGCTTCTCAATGAACTTTCAGACAAGGCCGGGAGTTATTTCAGTAGTCCACTCTCTGCAGCTTTTTTCCTGGGCTTCACAAAGCTGTGTGATTGCCATATGTTGGACCCCTGTTATGTTATCTGATGGCTGCATGTGTGAGTGTAACGTGTTGGGGATGCTGTGGAGTAATGGATCCCTTCAGCTATGCCATGAGGTGGATGCTCCTTAGAGCTTTGACACCTATCTGCTGTTTGAGAAGATGTAGGTAGAGCCCATCTCCTGAGAAGACATGACAGACAGGCAGGCATTTCCTGCCTTCAGATCAGTGTGTAACAGGTTAGTGAGGTTTGTGCACACCAAGAGCTAATGCAGTGCAAAGTCGACATCGTTGCTAATGCTGAGCAGGGAACTCAGCTCTGACCTACTGGCAGGGGTGGTGTCCAGAGACAGAGACTGTACAGTTCAGTGTCCCAGGTAAAGTTCCCCTGCAGTGCTCTGAAATGAAGTAGTTGGGATTTTGCTGGGAAGACTTGATATGGTGTAACAGGCTAAATGCTAGACCCTGTCAGAAAGCACAGTCACGGGAGAGGAAAAAAATATGCAGCTGCCATTGAGGATAATGGAGAGTTTTATGGCATCTCTTATTTGAGTGAGGACAGTGATGCAAGTTAAGATCTTGCTTTTCCTGAGGTCTGAGATTTGCAATAATAGTTTCAGTGGCATTATTTCATTTGTCCTTTTACATTTATGCTTTTGTTTGATACCATATGCTGGTTTTGATTATGTATGTGAAAGAAAAACAAATGTTTTTAGATAACCTGGGTGACTTGGATATGAAAATATTTAATTATGAAAAATAACTTCTGCAAAAGCAGGCAGCTTTTAAAGTGTTTATATTTGAACTTCACTGTGTGGTCATAAATGCAGTACTGAAGTGAAAGCACAGATCAGATTGTGGATTTGTTTCCAAGCCTAGGGGGTCAGATGCTGTTTGTAAGCTTTGAATACTAAACATGGCAGTATTGCTAGAGATAGGTTCTGGCTCCCAAGTTACAGTACCATGAAATAAACAGACTTTTGTTATAGGCAATCAATGAATCATAGAATGGTAAGGTTGGAAGGGAC
>VWZE01014762.1:0-23505 GCA_013396675.1 Eubucco bourcierii | reverse complement strand
GTGTAAGCCAGACCCCTGGGGTAAGGTATAGGGGTGGGGAGAAGGTGGAAGGGTGGTTGGGAGCTACTCCTGGAGTCTCTGATTTCTGGGAGGGGAGTTGGGTTTCTGTATTACCTTTAATTTGTATATTTCTGTAACTATTCCTGTCTATAGTGTATATCTCTGCTTGTACATTGTGCTGAGCTGTAAATAGAGCTTCAGTCCTTAACTTCCAGTCAGATGAGTCTAGTCTGGGTGATTTTGCAAACTGTGTGTGGTGGTGGTGGGAACTCCCAAACCGTCACAGTCTCTTTAAAAAAAAAAGAACAAAATTCCTGGGTGACAGCAATTGATGACTCTGTCAATAAAAAAAGACACAAATCAGCAGGAGTATTTTCCTGCCACCCACAAAATACTTTTGCTAGGAGCAATCTGAGCTTCTCTAAAGTTGTCCCAGTCATGCTGTTGTTCAGTTCTCACCTATCTTGAAATAATTTGATTTCTCCTTCATAATCTTCCAAGTTGTCTGAAAACCATGGAGTGGCAGCCTCAGTTCTGGCATGAGGCACTGAGTTCCCCAGGAGGACATATGTTTTTGTCCTAAGATTGCTTTCAAATGGTTTAGCTTAATCCTGCTTTGGAGATGGGTTAACCTAAACCAGACTAGAGAACACCCTGCCTGGGGCACTGAAGTGGGGTTGTTACTGAGCCTGCCATTATACCCTAACTCTGTGGCATTAACTTCTGGTGATTTCTCTGTGCAGATATGTGTGTGTGTCATTTGTCAAGGTGAAATACAGGGCACATATTAAATACAGGACACAGGCATGTGGGTGTATTATGCCTGTTACTTAATGTTCATCTCATTTGACCAGTTCACATTTTCATCAGCTGGTTTTTTCTTTTGTTTGTTTGTTTGTTTTACTGTCACTGGTTTGCCAAGCTTCATTTTCCCTCAAGGAACCATAAATTAATCCTCTCAAGCAACCCAGTCCAGCAGCTTATAGCTCACCTTCCCCAACCCCATCCTTTGGTTGTGCAGTCAAGCTTGTTCCAGCTGGAGTAAACCATTATTATAGTGGATTATGATCCTAGGCCTATGCATGCCAGTAGTTTGATCCTTTCTGTCTGGATGAGCTGTGAGAATTACACCTGACCTCCAGTCAGTGGTTGAACCTTGCCTCCCAATCTCCTTGCTGCCATTTACCTGTTTTTCTGTTGCAATACCAACCAGGTTTATTTTGACAACCATCATCTTCCCCTTCTTCTAAGCACTTTGCCAAAGAAACCCCTGCTTCCACAACCTGTGCTGTTCTCTACTGCTACCTGCCAACTCCAGTTTTTCCTAGTCCCTTTTTCCTGCACTGCTTCATGCTAGCTGGAGATGGTGACCGTAACTAAAATGTATTCAAGGTCCTTTCCCTCCTGAGATGGTCACTTTGGATCAAATGCTACTAAATCTCCCAGCATTTTCCAGTGTTGCTGTGACTTTGCACAGTCCATCTCCTTTTGTCCAGCTTGGTCTTAACACAGTGGAATTTGATGAGGCTGTCACTGTTCCTGTCTGTCTCTTGATGCATCACAGCTATGAGGTGCCTCATACTCTCAGTGCCTTACAACCACATTAAACGACTTGCTTCTGACAAAGAAAAGATGTTACGATGGAGACTGATTTTCTGGGCCGTGGGTGAGCCACATAACCACAAAACCACCCTTCCTGACACTCTGTTTTGTTTCTGCTTGTGATCACACAGGCAAGGGTGGATCACATCCACTGTGGCCCTGTGTGGCTCTTGGCTAGGATGCTGCCCCCCAACACAAAGGACTCTGCAGTGTCAGGGGATGGCAGCAGACAAAAAGGAAGTCTGAAGCATGTAGCATCAGCCTGGTCAGTGAGCAATGGTTCTTCAGAAGCCCTGTGTCTTTGTGTCTTGTTAGATTCACTGCTGCCTGAGGCTGAAGCACTGTGGACTTTTGAACCACAGTTTCTCTTGAGTAACAGTATTGTATTGGAGTGTTGTGTCCAGTTCTGGGCCTCTCAGTTCAAGAAGGACAGGAGCTGCTTGAGAGAGTCCAGTGCAGAGCCACAAAAATTATTAAGGAAGTTGAACATCTTCCTTATGAGGAGAGCCTGAGGGAGCTGGGGCTTGTTAGCTTGGAGAGGAGGAGACTAAGGGGTAACCTCATTCATGTTTATAAATATGTAAGGGCTGAGTGCCAGGAGGCTGGAGCCAGCCTCTGCTCAGTGATGCCCAGCGACACGACAAAGGGCAGTGGGTGGAAGTTGAGGCATAGGAGGTTCCATGTGAACCTGAGGAAGACTTTTTTTCCCTGTGAGGGTGACAGAACACTGGAACAGGCTGCCCGGGGAGGTTGTGGAGTCTCCCTCTCTGGAGATATTCAGGAAGCATCTGGATGTGTTCCAGTGTGATCTGCTCTGGGTGATCCTACTCTGGCAGGGGGACTGGGCCAGATGATCTTTCAAGGTCCCTTCCAGTCCATGACATTCTATGATTCAGTTTTAGAAGATCAGACAAATTGAAAAATCTTAACCTGTTCATCTGGTCGTTTTGTGTTTTGGGGCAAACTGATAACTGTGTCAGAGTTAACAGTGTTCAAATAGCAGTTAACTGAAAGGTTCACTGGTTTGAAGAGTGGGATATAGCTC
This sequence comes from Eubucco bourcierii, assembly GCA_013396675.1. Classification (NCBI taxonomy): domain Eukaryota; kingdom Metazoa; phylum Chordata; class Aves; order Piciformes; family Ramphastidae; genus Eubucco; species Eubucco bourcierii. The sequence continues at coordinate 20,858 of VWZE01014762.1, read as the reverse complement.
CCTACTCACATCCAGTTAGCTGTGTGGATTTCTCATTTCAGAGGAAATGAGTACTTTTCTTATGCTAATAGTCTCATCTACATAGTTTACTTGTAGTCTGTAATTCCTGGGAGCAACATATTTTATTGTGTTTCCCTAGCAATGTAAGGTACTGAGCCAAACAGCCTGAGAATCTGAAAGCTCTGAACTTTGGGGTGCTTGAAATCCAGATCTGAATTTATCACCTTGTGCTCTTTTCTTGAAACAAACCAGAAGTGCTGAAAAATTACTTTCACAGTTAAAGCTACCCCTTCTGCCAGTTCTTGGCTCTGTGCAATGCTTCCTCGTCTGACTCTTCAAGGAGACAAGGAATCAGCTCCTCTATCCTCAGCAGTGCTTAGCAAAACAAGGCCTGAACTGAAAGCAGCCTCAAAGACCATACAAAAATTGAGAAAAACAATTTAAATATTCTGCTTCTCTAGAGGGTTTGACTCAGCCAGCTCTGGGAAAACCCAGGTTGTTCTCTCTGCTAATGTTGGATTGAGTTGTTTCCCTTCCCCTTCTCTCTTCTCTTGGATGAGGAATGACCTCCTTTTCCCTAGAACCTGAAGTCTACCAGAACTTGCTTTCCCAGCCATTGTGAAGCCCATGACACCATAAAAGTGATGCTTCTTGCACAGGATTGCTCAGGAACAAAAGCAGGAAAATCAAGCATGGAGATGTGATTCAGGGAGGGGATTCTGCCCTTTTACTCTGCTCTCATCAGACCCCATCTGTGTGCCCCCAGCACAGGAAGGACAGGGAACTGTTGGAGCCAGTCCAGAGGAGGCCATGAAGATGCTCAGAGGGCTGCAGCAGCTCTGCTGTGAGGACAGGCTGAGAGAGTTTGGGCTCTGCAGCCTGCAGAAGAGAAGGCTTCCAGGAGACCTTAGAGTAGCCTTCCAGGATCTGAAGGGGGCTACAGGAAGGCTGGGGAGGGACTATTGACAAGGTGTTGCAATGAGAGAACAAGTTGCAATGGGTTTAAACTGGCAGAGGGGAGATTTAGACTGGATGTTAAGAGGAAGTTCTTTGCAGTGAGGGTGGTGAGACACTGGCACAGGTTACTGAGGGAGGTTGTGGCTGCTCCCTCCCTGGAGGGGTTCAAGGCCAGGTTGGATGAGGCTTTGAGCGACCTGTACTAATAGGAGGTGTCCCTGTCTATGGCAGGGGGTTGGAACTAGATGATCCTTGAGGTCCCTACCAACCTTACCATTCTATGATTCTATGTAAATCTCACCTTCTCAGCCTGTACACAGGGTAATAAACACTTCCAGGAGACAGAGTGTCATTGTTTATATCTACTGCAACTCTGAATACTTAAGGCTTGTAAGGAAACATCACCAATGATTTCACTGCATAAAACCATCTTGAGACAAACCCACTTAGCATTTGGACAACATGGCAGAGAGAAACTTTGCCCCAAGCTTAGCTGAGAGATGAGTCATTTCCACCACTGCTTGGGACAGAAGGAGAGTTTACTTAGCATAACCCCATCTGATGATTTTCTGCTTTGTGACTCATTGGGGCTTTCCTTTCAGATGGTCACCAACAGAGAGTGGCTTTGCTGTCAAGTGAGCAGTGTGTAAGGGAGAGATGGCCCTTGCCATCAGTGGCTGACTTTGTCCTCTGCCCCCTCAGAGGAGGAGACCCTGTGCTAGAAAGCCCTATGCAATAGTCTTGCCACACATCTGGTGGTAGATGTGGGATTTATGGAGGGATGGCAACTTGCTTATTTAAGTTAACCATGGTTTTAGGACATGTAATCCCTCTACGCTGTGATTGGTCTCCCTCCAGCTCCATCTGGTTCTGCAGCATGTGGACCTGAGTGGCACATGGGAATAGCCTGCAAACCAGATGCTTAACATTTATTTTTAGTGATGAATAAACTTTGTAAGCATCTCATTATATAGTCTCCTGGCCTAATTAGTAACATTCAGACAAACATTAATCTGCAAAAACGCTTAGTGGTGCTGGGAGTGCTCAGTGGAGTTTGGAGGAGGCATCTTTGTGGAGGGAAGGAGGAAACAAATAAATAACTAGGACTTTAGTGGGCTCTAGGTAGGTGTTCCAGGACTTTTCAGTGGGTCCTCCCAGGTGATTCATTCATAGCTTCATGAAATACCAGGCTGGAAGGGACCTGCAGAATCATAGAATCATAGAATGATAAGGTTGGAAGGGACCTCAAGGATCATCCAGTTCCAACCCCCTGCCATAGGCAGGTCACTCAAGTAAAGGTCACTCAAGGCCTCCTCCAACCTGGCCTTGAACACCTCCAGGGAGTGAGCAACCACAACCTCTCTGGGCAACCTGTGCCAGTGCCTCACCACCCTCACTGCAAAGAACTTCCTCCTAACATCCAGTCTAAATCTCCCCTCTGCCAGTTCAAACCCATTGCCCCTTGTCCTGTCATTGCAAGACCTTGTCAATAGTCCCTCCCCAGCCTTCCTGTATGCCCCCTTCAGATACTGGAAGGCTACTCTAAGGTCTCCTTGAAACCATCTCTTTTCCAGGCTGTAGAGCCCCAACTCTTGTAGCCTGTCCTCATAGCAGAGCTGCTGCAGCCCTCTGAGCATCTTTGTGGCCTCTACTTGACATCATCTAGTCCAACCTTTCAGGGGAAGGATGTAATTTAAATCATAGAATCATAGAGCGGTTTAGTTTCGAAGTGACCTAAAAGATCATCTAGTTCCAACCCCCTACCTTAGGCAGGGACACCTCCCACTAGTAAATGAGATGACTCAGCATCCTGTCAAGCCGGGCCTTGAAGCTGTCTAATGTAGGGGAATACACCACCTCCCTTGAGAAGTTTATTCTGATGTTTGAACAGTGAAAAAAAAAAATTAAGTTCAACTCTTTTTTGAGCTGTGTCACATTTCAACTGAATTCACTGATGGAAGTGAATTTGATTTTAGCCTTATGATTTGCATCATCATCCTGAAAAGAACAGACCATTACAAAATGTCTATTAATCTACAGTGACATTTATCCCTCTCTCTGCTGCTTTCATCCTGCTGTTTTGAAAGCGTGAACAGGGAGTGAAGACATAGAATGATTTGCCAAGTCTTCAGGCTTGGTTCTATCCCAAGCTCAGCACACCCTACAGGCCCTCACACCTAGGTCTCATTGAATCCTATCTTCTGCCTGTGAATGAAATTTAGGCTCTGTGTGGGCCTCCATGCTGGCAAAGTCCTGGTGTCACCACAAACCCACTCTTTCAGGTTGGTATCCCACTTGAATATCCATCAACTCAAAGGTTTCCTGTGCTGTTGGATAGAAGATGAATACACTGATGTCTTTTGCTGGAGGGAAGTGTGTGTTACAGCAAACCCACAGTCTTACAATGTGCTCAACCAGAGTTATTCTGAGAGGTAAAGCAATAACTCTAACGTGAGACAGAAGACACAACCAGCAAGTGGAAATTTTTACATAAAAGAAAATATCTGAGATATTAATGAACTGAGAAAACAGACAGATGTACATTAGGGATTTGAGTGATACCTGGGAACTCTTTTTTTTTCTTTTTTTTTGGGGGGGGGGGAGTGTTTTTACATCTGTCACTTTCACCATATTAATGATTTAAGGAATAATTATTGTAAGGTTGAGTATCCTTTTAAAAACTTTCAGTGTTCCCATCCTGGAATTCATTCCAGATGCTGGTAAGTAAAACTGAAGAAACAGGCTTCAAAATGATAGTCTTCTCCAAGTCAAGATGACAGCAAACTGTGTAAACCACCAATGGCTCTTCTAGTTGCTTGGTTCTTTATGAGCTATCTGATTCCCTTCCAGTTTGTTTAAAATTTTTACCATGCAGATGTTCCTTTGGGTGACCAATTTTTATAGTTTTGAAAAGATTATATCAGTTTTCCATGGTATTGTGTTACTGTATTTCTTGGATTTTTTTTTATAGCACTTGAAAGGCTAATTTCTTAATCAGACATTACTAGTGGAATGTAGAAAGAGAGGTTAAAAAGCCAAACTGGCACTGAGAATTAAACACAGGTTCGTAATAATATGAAAGGAAAACAAAAAGCATCAACTGGAGGATGTTGTTATTGAATGAAAGTTGAGAAAACTGCTAGGAACATGCATTTTTTATTATTATCAAAGGTGTTAAAATATATACATAGCATATGTTTGGCACTGAATTGTTGTTGCACAGTTCTGTAGTATTCAGCTGTCTTGGATAAAAACTATCACTTTGATACTGGAAAATTATTATGAAAATGTTAGTTTTGGGCCTACTAGTAAAAAGCAAAGATTGTCTTGCATGCCAGTAAGGTTTCCGTGGAGGGTTTGCACTGGTTCCAGCAACCATCTTTGGCAACCCCTGAGTTTCACCTCCATCAACAAGTCTGCATAACATTTTGTCCTTCTTTATCCTTGTTAGGAGAGCTGATGGGGAGACAGGAGATTTGAGTTGGCTTCACACCCTGAAAGTCAGAGACAGATTTCAAACACCACTTTAGGATTGTAAGTAGGAGCAGAAACAAGATTTAAGAAATGCTGCTACAAGCATTAAATACTCAGGAAGGGGAGGGGGGAAAAAAAGTAAGTCCTGTCCTACTATCATAGAATCATAGAATGGTGAGGTTGGAAGGCATCTCAAGGATCATCCAGTTCCAACCCCCTGCCATAAGCAGGGACACCTCCCACAAGTACAGCTCACTCAAGGCCTCCTCCAACCTGGCCTTGAACACCTCCAGGGAGGGAGCAGCCACAACCTCCCTGGGCAACCTGTGCCAGTGTCTCACCACCCTCACTGCAAATAACTTCCTCCTAACATCCAATTTAAATCTCCCCTCTTCCAGTTTCAATCTCCCCTCTGCCAGTTCAAACCCATTGCCCCTTGTCCTGTCATTACAAGACCTTGTCAATAGTCCCTCCCCAGCCTTCCTGTAGGCCCCCTTCAGATCCTGGAAGGCTACTATCAGGTCTCCTGGAAGTCTTCTGCAGGCTGCAGAGCCCCAACTCTCTCAGCCTGTCCTCACAGCAGAGCTGCTGCAGCCCTCCGAGCATCTTTGTGACTGTCCTCTGGACCCACTCCAACAGTTCCATGTCCTTCCTGTGCTGGGGGCTCCAGAACTGCACACAGGACTCCAGATGGGGTCTGAGGAGAGCAGAGTAAAGGGACAGAATCCCCTCCCTTGCCCTGCTGCCCACACTGCTCTTGATGCAGCCCAGGATTCAGTTGCTGTCTGAGCTGCATGTGCATACTGCAGGCTCATGTTGAGCTTTCCATCACTCCAGACACCCAGGTCCTTTTCCTCAGGGTTGCTCTCAGCCATTCCCCACCCAGCCTGGAGTTGTGCTTGGGATTGTGCCTACCCAGGTGCAGGACCTTACACCTGACCTTGTTGAATTTCATGAGGTTGGCCTGGGCCCACCTCTCCAGCCTGTGCAGGTCCCTCTGGTTGGATCCCTGCCCTCTAGCAAGTCGACCGTGCCACGCAGCTTGGTGTCCTCTGCAAACTTGCTGAAGGTGCAATACAGGATTATTCTGTTTGTTTCAAGGCAAGCATGGATGCTGTTGTATTGACACAAAGCTACACAGCTTGGGTTTGGTCCAGTACTGCCACGACTGTTACAGTCAGAACAGAGGCAGGTTTGGTTTTTTGTTTTGTTTTTTTCAACTACTCCCAAATGTCAGGATTCTTCACTGCTGGATTTTGAGCTGGGCTAATCCCTCCAAACAGGTACACTGCTTCCAAATTCTTTTGAGCAGTATCTTATTTCTGAGAGCTTAAGATTCAAAATGTGCCGCCTGTTTCCTGCAGAGTAGTTTCCATTGAGTCATATCATGTTCATGGGAACAAAAAAACAAACCAGAGCTGTGTTAGTTTATAATATTGTGTAAATGTTACGTAACTTGGCTGCTGAGAGTTTTCTTTGCCTTCCTCTGGAGCACTGGAAGCTGGCCACAGCTAGAGGCAGGACGCAGAGCCGGTTGTGTTGGCACTCCAGCTGGTGTTAGCAGTTTCTCTGGAGCCTAGTCAGGGAGCCCTGCTAACACAATCAGCAGGAAATCATCAAGCTTAGGGTCAGGCATAAATTTTTTTAACAGGTGACAGAGGCAGGAACCTGTCACCCCTGCTTTGTCTTTGTTGAGGTGAGAGGCCTCGAGCACAAGCCCCATGAAGAGAGGCTGATGGAGCTGGGATTGTTTAGCCTGGAGAAGAGGAGGCTCAGGGGAGACCTTCTTGCTGTCTACAACTACCTGAAGGGTGGTTGTAGCCAGGAGGAGGTTGCTTTCTTCTCTCAGGCAACCAGCACCAGAACAAGAGGACACAGTCTCAAGCTGTGCCAAGGGAAGTTTAGGCTGGAGGTGAGGAGAAAGTTCTTGACTGAGAGAGTCATTGACTGCTGGAATGGGCTGCCCAGGGAGGTGGTGGAGTCACCGTCCCTGGAGGCGTTCAAGGCAGGTTTGGACGTGGCACTTGGTGCTATGGTCTGGTCTTGAGGTCTGTGGTATCGGGTTGGACTTGATGATCTTTGAAGTCTCTTCCAACCTTGGTGATACTGTGATACTGTGATACTGTCTTCAGGTGAAGCACAGAGTACAGCCCATGGCTGAGCATCACCTGGGAATTGGCACCTGACACATTCCCTTGCTGTTTCCGGGACCCCATAGCATCTTAGTGACTATGATCTTTCCTGCTCTCCTCCCGTTTTATGTCATCATTTGTGGCTTTTGGGCTTTTCTGCAGCTTGTTTAAAACTTTTTACAAGTTTAGGGGAAATGTTTTGCAGCTTCCTCTGTGTATGAGTGGGTAAACAGGAGCAGAAGTGCTATTTGTCCTACATTTCTATCATTTTTGCAGCTGTAGGGGACTTGGTCTCATTTTTGTTCTCTGTTCTTAGGTGTACTTTTCAGCAGGAGATCAGTCAGTGTGATACAGAAACACTAATCTTTGCTTAGTGCCTGATGAGTGTGAAAAACCAAGTGCAGACTCTGCTCTTTGGATTAGGGATGAGTACAAATCCTCAGACATGATGGGTTTTCTAAACCAGTAGGAAACAGCTTTGCCAACTTATTTCTGTGCCCTGCTCTTCAAAACACTCCTTAACTTTGAATGGTTGTGTTACTCCCTAAAGATCTCTGCCTGAAATATCATACCAAGGATTGTGGAGAAGAGGATTTTTGGACCAAGGAGAGGTGAGATTTCCTGAGGCAGCATCTGCCCAGAGCAGGGCTAGCTTTAGCCAAGGTTACTAAGTGCCTCATTTCCACTGCTATGAAATCCTTGCATGCAAAGTGCTGCAAGCCAAACCACAGGTTGCAAATCAGATTTTCCTCTAAAAATCATCAGCAACCCAAGCTGGCATTTTCTTTTTGATGTGTTTTATTTCTCAAACTCTTGGGGAGATAGCCCTCTTGACTTCAGTGTGGCAGCCTTTGGAATCAGAGCAGCTGCCTGAGCTCAGATGTGTCTTCTGAAGGCTGTACCTGCAGAGACCTCTGTACAGGAGCAATGCTGAGAAGGCTGTTAAGAGCTGAATATGCTAGTGGGAAGTGTCCCTGCCTATGGCAGGGGATTGGAACTAGATGATCCTTGAGGTCCCTTCCAACCTTACCATTCTATGATCTTGCAAGGAAAAAAGAAGTATATCTAGTTGGGAATCATTGTAATTTTCTCAAAAGTCCAAAATAATTTGTATTGAAAGGGTTATTAGGGTTGAGAAAATAAACATTTCCTGTTGTGGTTTCTGCAAAATTTCTCCAGTGGCAGTTTTAGAGTCATCTATAATTTGTGCTCTCTAGGGAAATATTTCTGTGATTACATATAGGTCTGGAAGTTACACTAAGTACATCTCCCCTGGATCAATGCACCCTGGAAATCTTTGTCTTCATTAGTTATAGCCTTCATAGTACCAGTGCTCTGAAGAACACGTTTAAAATATCAAGTGTGGTCATTATAATGCAATAGGAAACAGTCTAATAAATTATCTGTCCTGTTATTGTTTCTAGGACAAATATTGGATGTAGGAAAGATTTATTAGATGGATATATTTGTGAATTTATCTTATAAATTAAGGTTGGGGTGTGGGGTTTTTTGGTGGGGTTTTTTTTTGGTTTGGTTTTTTTTTGGGAAACTGGGTCCTTTCTTCACACCAAGACCCCACAAGGATTTAATTAAAAGCCTCTTAGTCCAACTAATTCCTGACAGGGCATAGGTTTGTATTACGCAAACATATTTGACTTTCCAAACATGTTTGGGAGATTTGGCATTGTGCTGAGAGATATTGTGCTCAGAGGGCTGCAGCAGCTCTCCTATGAGGACAGGCTACAAGAGTCAGGGCTCTGCAGCCTGGAGAAGAGAAGGCTTCCAGGAGACCTTAGAGTAACCTTCCAATATCTGAAGGGGGCCTACAGGAAGGTTGGGGAGGGACTATTGACAAGGTCTTGCAATGACAGGACAAGGGGCAATGGGTTTAAAGTGACAGAGGGAAGATTTAGACTGGATGTTAGGAAGAAGTTCTTTGCAGTGAGGGTGGTGAGACACTGGCACAGGTTACTGAGGGAGGTTGTGGCTGCTCCCTCCCTGGAGGTGTTCAAGGCCAGGTTGGAGGAGGCCTTGAGTGAGCTGTGCTAGTGGGAGGTGTCCCTGCCTATGGCAGGGGGTTGGAACTAGATGATCCTTGAGGTCCTTTCCAACCTTACTGTCCTATGATTCTATACCTATTGATAAACATAATTGGGAGAAATTACTGGGAATAAATACTGGCTTCCACTGAACATATAAATGACCTCATACTACTGATACCTAAAAAAAGCTAACATATTGTAGAATAATCTACCACTAAAAAGTCACTTCTGAGAGAGATGTAGAATATTGGCAATGTCCTTTTATTTATAGAGATAAGACCAGCACTGTTCCAAAACTGACGCAGATTTTCAGTGTGTGACATGAACATCAAAACCAAGTCTGTGCTGTTAACAAACTGACAAGAGATGTGTGGCACTACTGGCAGAAGTTCAGGTCTGAGAGGCAGGACATTAGAACTCCCCTCCCATTTCCATAGCATTTCTCTGTGCGCTATTGGGATCTAAGCTGGGGTCCTAAGCTGGGACCTTGTGGTTGTAGATTTCCTGGGCTGTAAGGAATCCAAACTCAGCCTGGATCCTTTTTATCAGTCTTTCATGAGCAGAGAAAATCAGTCATGGTATATCCATGGGACATCTGCAGGGATAGTTGTGCTATTTGACATTTGTAGATAAAACAGCATTTCCTGCTGCTTCTCTCTCTGTGGTTTTTAGAACAGACACCATGGAAAGGTGAAGCCATAACAAAGTTTCAGTCTCAGCTTTGCTTCTGTATCAGTAACACCACCAGTGGATGCAGTTATGGATGGGTGCCTGTGGGCTGTGGATGAGCTCCCTGATGGAAGTCAGGCCTGGCAGAAGTTAATAGGAACAAATGTAATTCATAGAATCATAGAATGGTAAGGCTGGAAGGGACCTCGAGGATCATCTAGTTCCAAACCCCTGCCATAGGCAAGGACACCTCCCACTAGTACAGGTCACTCAAGACCTCTTCCAATCTGACCTCGAACACCTCCAGGGTTCATATCTCAGGTTCATGACAAAAAATTAAAGCTCTTCTCCTTTCAGTCAGGGAGTTTCTTTAGTGTGAGTGGGCACTGCTGAGCCTGGTTTAGGCTTAGACTTGGACCTGCCTCAAGGTCTATTCCCATGCTGATTTCTTTTACTCTATTAGGTGTTTTCACACAGAGGTTTTGCAGCGACTGCTAATACATTGTATCTCAGATAATTTAACAGGCACCTTGGTACAATTAGTAAGAAGATACTCCCCTATCACATCCCAAATGAAGCTTATTTTACAGTTTCTTGGCACAGAAAGTGTTTTGTTAGCCTCTTTCTCCAAAGCCATAGAGGTAAAATTCATTAGAATAACATCTTTGCTTTGAGCTTCATCAGAAGGGTCTTTTCCTCTCTGCACCTCCTGAAAGGATCATTGATCCCCTTCTGTACTGGTTTGAGGCTAATTGGAATATTTTAATAGAGAAAATTACAGTCTAGGCTGTGAAAGGAAAACATGGTGATGTCTACTTCACTCACTGGCTTGCTGAGATGTTTGGGAAAAAGAACTCAAAACATTAGATAAGTCAGTCTCAGTCTGTCTCTCTCTGGGGGCACAGCATCTCGGGTGGTCTAGCTTCTAGCTCCTCTTTGCCAATTAATCTTCACTAACCACATTTCTTCTAACCCCTCTGGCTGATCCTCCAAACACACCTTGCGTGTAAGGCAAACCTTGGGGTAAGGTATAGGGGTGGGGAGAAGGTGGAAGGGTGGTTGGGAGCCCCTCCTGGGGTCTCTGATTTCTGGGAGGGGAGTTGTGTTTCTGTATTACCTTTAACTTGTATATTTCTGTAACTATTCCTGTCTATTGTGTCTATCTCTGCTTATACATTGTGCTGAGCTGTAAATAGAACTTCAGTCCTTAACTTCCAGCCTGCTGAGTCTAGTCTGGGTCATTTTGCAAAGTGTGTGGGGGTGGGGAACTCCCAAACCATCACACCTTCTAACATGTGCTCATGAGCACACTAACCAAACCTTGAAGGTAGCTTTGTTCTTATCAAGATAATCAGTAGGGAAGGGAAACTGCTGCATCAGTTTCCATCTATAACCTGAGACTGTATCTGAGCAAGTTAGCTCCTCTGGGTTTAAATCAAACTGATTCCATTTCAGTGACTACAGTGCAGGCAGAAGAAACAGACCTGTGTGGATGGTGGGTGAAGGTGCCACATGTCATTTGGGCTGTGGGTTCAGACCTGGCCTGGTAGTACATTTCTTGTGAAAGAAAATGGCTTTGAGCTAGCCCATTTGGCTGGGTGGTCATCAGTGAAAATTGATTCAATGGAAAAGGGCCATGAGAATGGCTCTGCAACCATTCTCAGTGCTCAGTAGAAGTATGGGTTGTTTGTGGTTTGGTCTTTGTTTTAATTTTATCTTAAGGTAAAATTTAATAAGATTTAAAAACCTCCACGTTGTTTATTCAAAATAGGTTTGGTTTATTTTTTCCCCCCCTCTTTACCCCAATATCTGCACTTTTGAAAACTAAACATTGCAATTTTGAGACTTTTTGGTGGGCAAAGAATCCAAAGTTCTGATCTCATCGCGTCCCCTTAAAACCCCAGTCCAAACATCAGTGTAACAGGCTGAACTCTGGCTTGTGCTGCCACAAAACCTGTTGGTGAGTCTTTGGGATCTGTGAAAAACCTGTGAAGAAGGGATGATTAAAATCGTTGACAATGGTTTTAACCCTTCCTTGGACAAAATAAACCTAGAGAACTCTCCCCATCAGATCAATATTAGCCTCATATCCTTTGGCAGGGCTAAATGAATGGAGGTAACTCTACAAACTTAGAAATAGGTGAGGAATGTGACTATCATGGGCAGCCTGGGTAGATAAGAAGGAGTAAAAAGAGAACTAATGGCACAGAAACTGAGAACTCAGTGGTGTTTCTCAGGCACGATTTAAGACAGAATACGGAACCAGAAGACGTTGGCTCTTGTCCTGACAGTGGTGGTGAAAGTGAAGGCTGTTTCAAACCATGCAGTTCTCTGTGAGGAATTAAAGGAAATTTCTCTGCAGAGTTTAATGGAAAATGTTCTCTGCTTTTCAGTCTCGTTCTTGTTGAAAGTGGAAAATGATTTTAGAAATTAAACTTCAATGGAAAACAGGAGTTTTGAAACTTTGAACTCGTCTGTTCTCCAGGAAACTCTTCATTAATAGCCAACATCATTAGAGAGGAGGGATGAGTCATGAAAACCTCAAGGCATTTTGAGCATGAACTAGCAAAAAGTGAAAAAGCAGCAAATTATGCAAGAAAGTGATAGAACTTTGGTTTTTATCTAGTCTCTAAATGGCAACAATACAGAGGATTTCAAGCAATATCATAGAATCATAGAATGGTAAGGTTGGAAGGGACCTCAAGGATATTCTAGTTCCAACCCCCTGCCATAGGCAGGGACACCTCCCACTAGTACAGGTCACTCAAGACCTCATCCAGCCTGGCCTTGAACACCTCCAGAGAGGGAGGAAGAAACCACAACCTCTCTGGACAACCTGTTCCAGTGCCACACCACCCTCACTTGAAAGAACTTCCTCCTAACATCCAGTCTAAATCTTCCTTCTGCCAATTTAAACCCATTGGCTCTTGTCCTGTCGTTGCAAGACCTTGTCAATAGTCCCTCCCCAGCCTTCCTGTAGGCCCCCTTCAGATATTGGAAGGTTACTCTAAGTCTTCTTAGAGTAGACCTGGAAGTCTTATCTTCTGCAGGCTGCAGAGCCCCAACTCTCTCAGCCTGTCCTCAGAGCAGAGCTGCTGCAGCCCTCTGAACATCTTTGTGGCCCTCCTCTGGACCCGCTCCAACACTTCCATGTCCTTCCTGTACTGGGGGCTCCAGAACTGCACACAGGGCTCCAGATGGGGTCTGAGGAGAGTAAAGGGGCAGAATCCCCTCCCTTGCCCTGCTGTCCACCCTGCTCTTGATGCATCCCAGCACACAGTTGCTGTCTGGGTTGCACTCACACTGCAGGCTCAGGTTGAGCTTTTCATCACCCCAGACCCCCAGGTCCTTTTCCTCAGGGCTGCTCTCAACCATTCACCACCCACTACCACCCAACTCTTCCAACCCAATAAATGAGATTATATTCTCCCAGCCAACTGGGTGATACTCTTTTGTAATCACCTATACTGAGCCAGTTCTCATTAACCTGTCATTTGGCCCTAAATCTCATGGCGATGGGGTGCTGGGCCCTAATCTCTCCCTTGCACTCTGGCCAGGTTAAAAAAAGAACTTGAGGAGATCATAATAATCAAGGCAGAATACATACTGCGTGGTTGCAGTGCAGCTTGACTTACAGTGTAGTAAGGGAAAAAAACCAAACAATCACCCCTTGGTACAGCTAATAACAGCATAAGATCTTACTCATTTTTAAAATTACTATTTTCAGGTGGCTTCAGCTCAGGGACTAGGATTCACTTATGCATATTTATCTCAGATCCAACTACAATTCATCCTCTCAATCTGATTTCTGCAGGGTTACAAAATCCTCAACGAAAAGCCTCAGAAAAGCACTAAATATCACTCCTGATACAGTCCTGGGTGCTACCATCAAGCCCATTGATTGTCATTTCTCCATCTCAAGATTTGTAGAGGTTAAGGTGTTACTGGAAAATGAGAGAGAGCTTCTCACCAGCAGCTGTGGTGACTCAAAATGCTAAGTGAGAAACACTGATTTCAGAAGGCACTCAAGCATCTTTAGCATCATGATTATTCTTCATCTGTAATGGTCTTCATTCCTTCTTAAAGGTTGATTTAGGGCATTAAAATACTTCTTTGTCCTTTGCCAGATAATTATGTCATAAATGGTAATTCCCCCTGCCTGCCCCGGGAATAAATGTTGAACCTGCTGCATCCAAAGTGACTTCCATTTTCCCTCCTCATTTGTACTGTCTTTGATATTGTCAAAGACACTGCCTTTTCCTGGCACAACCTGGGGTCTTGAGGGCAGTGCTATTGCAAGCCGGTGTCAAAGGTGGATCTGAGTATCCCAGGGAAAGATTCCTCCTTCCAAACTCCTTTAGAAATACCAATCAATGTTGCCATCTGGAGGACACACGGCTTTACAGTAGACCCTGTTTTCCATTTTATGCTGCTGCTGTGATACTCCCATCCTGAAAGCCCAGCTCACCACAAGCAGTTGTTGCTCTGCTTTTCATGTCCCAGATTTTCTTCGGTTCCTTCTGCAACCAGTTATATTTGTTAGGCTTTTTTTTTTTTTTTTTTTTATCATATGTTCCATAAAGACTATCATTATTGTATTACTTTTACATCTATGAAATTGTTGCTATTATTATGAAGTAATAACAACCATATTAGACATCCAGATTTGACGGAAACACAAAAAACTCAACCCAAACCTCGTGTTTCCTTTACCAAAGATTTCTGCTGTCTTGTGGAAAGCATTTTCCCTCGAAGCAAGGACTGTGCAGTGCTACAGACTCAGAGCAGGCGGAGCTGTGGTTTGCTCTCTTTAGGAAAGTCAAACAGTGTTTCATAGAATCACAGAATCATGGAATAGTAAGGTTGGAAGGGACCTCAAGGATCATCTAGTTCCAACCCCCTGCCATAGGCAGGGACACCTCTCACTAGTACAGGTCACTCAAGGCCTCATTCAACCTGGGCTTGAAAGCCTCTGGAGTGNAGAGTAAAGGGGCAGAATCCCCTCCCTTGCCCTGCTGCCCACACTGCTCTTGCTGCAGCCCAGCACTCGGTTGCTGTTTGGGCTGCACTCACACTGCAGGCTCATGTTGAGCTTTTCATCAACCCAGACTCCAAGGTCCTTTTCCTCAGGGCTGCTCTCAGCCATTCTCCACCCAGCCTGTATTTGTGCTTGGGATTGTGCCTACCCAGGTGCAGGACCTTACACTTGGCCTTGTTGAATTTCATGAGGTTGGCCTGGGCACACCTCTGCAGCTTGTGCAGGTCACTCTGGATGGCATCCCTGCCCTCTAGCAAGTCGACTGTGCCACACAGCTTTATGTCAGCTGCAAACTTGCTGAGGCTGCACTGATTCCTCTGTCCATGTCACTAACAAAGAAGTTAAACAGCACTGGTGCCAGCAGTGACCCCTGAGGGATGCCACTTGTCACTGGTCTCCAGTTGGACACTGTGCCCTTGAGCACCACTCTCTGTGTGTGACCATCCAGCCATTTTTCATGAAGCTGGATGTATGGACACAAAGCACTGAGACAGAAAGGGATTTTATGCTGGTCAACTCATTCATTAGAAATATTCCCAAAGATAAGATATCATCTCCTGACAGCTATAAAGATAGCAGATGTCTAATAGACTCTAGATTGCTATGATAATCCATGGGGTGTCTGAATGGAATCGCTCATCCAACCTGGCAAGGAACCTACAGGTGGGAACCTTTCTCCATTAACTTTAGGGGTTGGGTCTAGAGGAGTTTTTCAAATAGATGCTCAGCCTTTAGATAGCTGAGGGTAGCTGAGGTGAACACACATGGCTGCCAAAGATGGGTTAAAACATTTAGATATCTTGAGACACTGACATTACTAACCCAGACCAAGATAGGTCCTCCCTGTTCTGAGCTGAGATAGTGAACCCTCTGTGGTAGAAAAGTAATATTAATCATTATAATTCTAGAGCTTCTGTAGTTGATTTTGTGGTGATTTTATAAACAGTCCACTAGGAGGAAAGAGGGAATCCTGGCATGTTTGTGTTTTGTACCAGGTGCTCCAAAGCATGGTACAGGTTGCCCAGAGAGGCTGTGGCTGTTCCCTCCCTGGAGGTGTTCAAGGCTGGGTTGGATGAGGCCTTGAGTGACCTGTACTGGTGGGAGGTGTCCCTGCCTTGGCAGGGGGTTGGAACTAAATGATCCTTGAGGTCCCTTCCAACCTTACCATTCTATGATTTATTGCTGTGGTGCACCAGCAATTGCAATAACTTGTATCACAGAAGTGATTCTGCAGCTTTCCCCCAGCATGCAGCTGATATTCTGATTTATGCTGAAGCCTGACAG
Organism: Eubucco bourcierii; assembly: GCA_013396675.1. Lineage (NCBI taxonomy): Eukaryota > Metazoa > Chordata > Aves > Piciformes > Ramphastidae > Eubucco > Eubucco bourcierii. Next base: position 5,262 of record VWZE01014762.1, on the reverse strand, counting down.
AGTAATTAAAAATAACTCCTCAGTATTTTCTGCTTCTGAAATGCTTTCTCTTCACCCAGGCTATTTAATGTCTGACATGACATGAGCTGCAGTGTGAGCTTTCCTCTTACACCCATGAACCACAGACATAGAATCATAGAATCATAGAATGGTAAGGTTGGAAGGGACCTCAAGGATCATCTAGTTCCAACCCCCTGCCATAGGCAGGGACACCTCCCACTAGTACAGGTCACTCAAGGCCTCATCCAACCTGGCCTTGAACACCTCCAGGGAGGGAGTATCCGTGACCTCCCTGGGCAACCTGTTCCAGTGCCTCACCACCCTCACTGTAAAGGACTTCCTCCTAACATCCAGTCTAAATCTCCCCTCTGCCAGTTTAAACCCATTGCCCCTTGTCCTGGCATTGCAGGACCTTGTAAATAATCCTTCCTCAGCCTTCCTGTAGGCCCCCTTCGGATACTGGAAGGCTATTATCAGGTCCCCTCAAAGCCTTCTCTTCTGCAGGCTGCAGAGCCCCAACTCCCTCAGCCTGTCCTCATAGGAGAGCTGCTCCAGCCCTCTGAGCATCTTTGTGGCCCTCCTCTGGACCTGCTCCAACACTTCTATGTCCTGGGAAGCATGGGCCTGTTTGCCTTTCTTGTGTTCTGGATCAAACTGTGTGGAGAATGAAGTTGATGCAACCATTTCAGCCCTTTCCCCCCATTCACTCTTCATCTGAATTAATTAATTGTGGACAGGTAAATACCTTTAGAGAAAGACACCCAACCTAAAGCACCACAGGTTACTTGAATGTTGTTAGGAACTGACAGTAGTGCTGGAAATGAACATCAGAGGTAGTCTTTGTCCACTTCCTGCCCCCAGGCCTGGTCTACCTCTGTCCGAGCCTCTTGGGCAGACCTGGTCAACCTGTTTTTAATGGCCCTTACCTTCAGAGATCCCACCACCTCCCCAGACCACCTCTTCCAGGCTTTCACAGTTCTTCCTGTTTAAAAGAGTTGTTCTTTTCCCCTAATATTTTATCCAAACTCTTTCCCTTCAGTGTCAGGCTATCACTGCTCATCTTATCCTCCACTAACCTAAAGTTAGAAACTGCAGAGCCAGGAAAAGAGAACAGTGATTTTTCTTTACCGATGGAGACAGAGACATCAAACACAGTTGTCAGTGTCAGTTTGGGCAGCACAGATGGCCCCTCTTCAAACATTAGTCAGCTCAGAAAGTGATTTCTGGTTCTCAGTGGAAACAACAACCCCAAGTTGTTGTATCCTGTGAGCTCCCTGGGATAATAGCTTCCAGCAATGTACACCGCCATAGGCATACTACAGTGTGCCGAAGCTCCTGTGACCTGAGGGTAATAACTCGAGTAGACAGTGAGAGAGGATGGATACTGCAAGGTTCAGTGGGAGTGGTCTTTGTAAAAATTAATTGATTTTAGAACAGATTGCACCCCAGAAGAGCTTGACAGTAGGGTCCTAGGAGGTAATGGGCAACCATCCATTCAGTAACCTCCAAAGCTTTTGTCATCTTGCACGTTGGGTTCTCTATAGGGTGTTTATAAATCGTATGTAGCAGCCTGTATGGACTCATGTAGAGACATATGGAGACCTCGTGTTCCCTAGCCCAGGCTCTCCTATCCTCCTACCAATTTAAAGGAATGCCTCTGTTCCTAGCTAACCTTTTACTGATTTGTGGAGTAGTCCTTCAGTATTCTTGTTTTAAAATTGTAATGCAAGTTTAGCAGGAGCAGTTTTGTAAACAGAATTACATCTATTTCACAGAGTTGAAGAATTCATTTCAAAGGCAACAGAATTTCTTACTGGATGTCCTTCCAAGTGATCTTGTAAATAATTCTATTCTGTACTTGACACTGGGGTTGAGTACAGCCCTAAGTGCTTCAGTTTCTACTTTTACTTATTGACAGTCTTCTTAGTGATACCAATTTGTAAGCAGCATGAAGTTGGGAACTGTGGTGTGCTCAGAACTTTCAGTTGTGTTATGATACAGTGTCACTTCTAAATCTTAAAACATGCTTATGTCTCAGAGCACCGATAGAAAATGAGGCACAGAACAGTGATGTGATTTGGGCTCTTCAAGCCATGGGAGTGCCGTGAAGTCTCCCAGAACCCTCATGTATCCCTCTGTGCTGGTTTCCTTGCTCATGGCCCTTAGGGGTTTACTGATGGTTGTACAAATTTTGTGCCTTTGTCTCTGCCACTAAATAATGTGTTAAATTCAACTGAAAATTTCTGCTCACCTTGAAGGGCATGGAGAAGGATCCATGCCTGCATCTCTAGGTAGATGTCTGGGCAGGCTGGCACATTAACAAAAGCGCTGGTGGAACCACTTTTTTCTCCCTTGGAAATTGCAATGTTTAAGGGAATAATTTTGCTATCACCACTGTTTTGTTTTTTGTTGGGTTTGGGGTTTTTTTGTGGTTTTTTTTTTTTCATCCCTTCCCTAAAACTGAGCAATATTTCACCCCAAATGAAATGGGCTGTTGCTTTCAGAATAGCACATTTCACTCCTCTGCGTGGTTTTGCCATTTTTATCTTGTAGAATACTCTGTGTTGTAGGATGATAAATGATTGCAGAGAACTTTNTTTAAAAAAAAAAAAAAAAAAGGAGGTAGAAATCAAAATGTTTCAGCTTTGTTGAAAAAACACATTCCAATTGAACCAAAGTGGGTTTTTCAAGGAAGTTTCCTAATGGGGAAATAGTAATTGTGAGCAGAGGGAATTGCAGGCTGCTCCAGGGATTTAGTAATAATATTTATTTTTGCAAAGGATCTTGCAAGAACCTTTTCCACAAACGACCCCCAGCAGAGAAGCAGTAACCCCCTCTCCTCATCTCTATGATGATCAGAATGTTTCTTGAGACTTTTGGCACTGGGATTGGGTTTGGGAGCCTTGGGAGAGGAGTGTGCAGTTCTCGCTATGCTCTACCACAATATGTTGCATTTATCCCACTTCAATGTGGAAAGTGTGTCTTTAATTTCCAGTGAACAAAGATTTGGTTTCCAGTTCTGCCTTGTTTTCACCATATATTTTCCAAACACACTCCTTTTTTTTTTTTTTCATTACTGTTCACCTTTAACCTATTGATTTGCTACAAAAACAAACCCTTTTATAAAGGAAAGGTAAGAGGAAATGAGGGAAAACATAAACACATTGCAAAAGTAAGGATTTCCCAGAATAAAACCACATACAACAAAAATATATGATGTAGCTTCTTTTATTAGCACTGTAAAAAAAAAAAAAAAAAAAAGCAGGGAAAAATGTGAAAATACATTAGGGATTTTAAAGCCAAGCAAATCAATTAGTCATTAGTGACATAAATTTCCCTTTCTTGGGGACGTTCAACCTTCTCATATCCCGTGGATGAACTCTAAAGCACCTGTGCTAGATCTGTTTTCAGTAAAGAGATTTAAACTACTGTAGATGTTTTTCCAAGGAAAATACAATGTTGACAGAATAATGCGTGGAAGAAGAGGCTACTAAGGCAGCTGCTATAAATTGCCAGCATTGTAATCCCCCTTGCAACACGCCCAACTTCACAGGATGTGCATTTGTGGATGCTCTACATATGGTTTCGAGGAAAAGTAATTCCCCACTCCTGCCCCAACCCACCCCCAACATGATGAAAACTAAGCATGCCCTGCAATTGAAAAGGAAGGGTCCTCCCCTCACTTCCCTCCACTCCCTGAGCACTGGAACAATGATGCTCGTTTTTAAAAGCAGTGTCATGTTTTCACAAGTAGCTCCAGAGCCCAGACAGATGGCTGCAATGCTCGCGTGGGCTAGGACATGAGTGTTCCCAGCTGCCCTGGCAGCTCCTGCCTATGCACTGAGGTCTCAAGTGGTCTCTCCAGGCTGGGCAGCTTTGCTTGTGCTGCCGCTGAAGGAGGGTCTCTGATAGTGTGCCCCACATCTGTGGGAGAAGGAGAGCATCCAACTGGGTGAGATGGTGGAAACCTTCCACTGTCGTGGTGTAGTTTGGCCCTTGAGCCTTTCTATTTCCACAACCTGTTCCCCAAAGCAGTTTTGACATCACAGTATCACAGTATCACCAGGGTTGAAAGAGACCTCAAAGATCATCAAGTCCACCCCGATACCACAGCCCTCAAGACCAGACCATGGCACCAAGTGCCATGTCCAAACCCGCCTTGAACACCTCCAGGGACGGTGACTCCACCACCTCCCTGGGCAGCCCATTCCAGCAGTCAATGACTCTCTCAGGCAACAACTTCCTCCTCACCTCCAGCCTAAACTTCCCCTGGCACAGCTTGAGACTGTGTCCTCTTGTTCTGGTGCTGGTTGCCTGAGAGAAGAAGGCAACCTCCTCCTGGCTACAACCACCCTTCAGGTAGCTGTAGACAGCAAGAAGGTCTCCCCTGAGCCTCCTCTTCTCCAGGCTAACCAATCCCAGCTCCCTCAGCCTCTCTTCATAAGGCTGTGCTCGAGGCCTCTCCCCAGCCTCATTGCCCTTCTCTGGACATGCTCAAGCACCTCAATGTCCTTCTTCAATTGAGGGGCCCAGAACTGGACACAGTACTCAAGGTGTGGCCTAACCAGTGCAGAGTACAGGGGGAGGACATCTCAACTTCGGACTCAGGACAGTGTTTATGTACCCTTCTGTGTAGTCAAAGCTGATTCTGTGCTGTTTTGGATGGTTTTTTTAAGACAGAGATTCTGTTTGAACACTACTAGCCCTTTCTCCTGGTGAATGAACTCCTAAACCCAACTCTTTGTAACTGGATTCATTTTCTAATCAATCATTTCTTCCATCTTCTGCACCATGTGGCTGCAGAAATAGCCTATGGCTGGTTCAACTCAACTGCTGCTGCTTGGGAAATACCTGTCCAGGACTTCCTGAGCTGGGATGGGTTTTGGACCCCTCAAGGTGATCTCTGTACACTTGATTTTGAGCTCATAAGTGCTCTGGATCCTTAAGCTCACAAAAATACTCCCAGAACAGAACTGTAAAATGAAGAGGAGAAAGGATTTTGTGGCAGAGCCTGTTTGTTTGGTTCAGAGTGTATGCACCACTGGGAGTGCCTGTTGGTTGGAAAGCAAGAGTAGGACCATGAGGAGGCAACCACCACACTCTCCTTTACCAACTATGGTACTTTACAGGAGCCTTGTTCTGTGTCCTTTACAGCTATTCTGGTTTTAGCTCCAAGAATTCTTTTTGCTATGGCTTGTAATCCAGTAACTTTTCCATGTAAAATGCTTTAGCAATTGCAGCAATGATCAGCACCCAGTACTC
>VWZE01014761.1:851-11107 GCA_013396675.1 Eubucco bourcierii | reverse complement strand
AGTCCCCCCCTGTAGTAGTGTTGACATATGGAAATGAATCAAAATGTAATAGGCATAATTACCAGCATTGTGTGCAGCCTGCAATTAGTGTCTCTTCAAAGCAGCCTTGTAATCAAAAGACACCAATAGAAGAGGGGAAGGAGCGAGAGGATGGTTCCTGGGATGAGTATGGGATGGGATGAAGTTTCCAGCCTGGTGGAAGTGAAAAGGGTGCTTGGATGGGAGTGTGTGGAAGGATTCTGTGGGTGGATGAGTGCAACTATCACAGGGACAGGTGCCAGTGACCTCAAGAGCATCCTGCCAGTCCCACCAGCCTGAAACAGTGTGGGTGGGGTGGCACAGTTCAACATTCTTCTGAAGACAAAAGGCTGCCAGAAGCATAGAATCATAGATCCATGGATTTATTTGGGTTGGAAAAGCTCTCTGAGATCACTGAGTCCAGCCACTGGCCCAATACCACCATGGCTGTTAAACCATGTCCTCAGGTGACTCTCTAAAACACCTCCAGGGGTGAGGACTTCCACCTCCCTGAGCAGCCTGTTCCAACATCTGACCACTCTTGCAGCAAAGAAGTTGTTCCTCATGGTCAACCTAACCCTCCCTTGGTGCGATTTATTCTCCCACTTGTTCCTTGGGAAAAGAGACCAACCCCCACCTGGCTCCATCCTCCTTCCAGGGACTTTCAGAGGTGGTCTCCCCTCAGTCTTCTCTTCAGCAGACTCAACAATTCTATTTCCCTCAGCTGCTCCCTACCAGCCCTGTTCTCCAGACCCTTGCCCAGCTTTGTTGCCCTTCCAGGATGCAGAGATGCTGGAGGGTGTCTAGAGAAGGACCATAAGGATGCTCAGAGGGCTGGAGTGCCTCTGCTATGAGGACAGACTGCCATGGCCACACATTGCTTGAACACCTCCAGGGATGGGGTCTCAACCACCTGCCTGAGCAGCCTCTTCCAATCCCTGATGACTCCTGCAGCAAAGAAATTTCTTCTAATCACTATTTTAAACCTCCCCGGCACAATTTCTGGCCCTTTCCTCTCATCCTATCACCTGAGACTGGGAAGAAGATCCCAACCCCACCTCCCTGCAACCTCCATTCAGGCAACTGTAGAGAGCAATGAGGTCTCCCCTCCACCTCCTTTTCTCCAGACTAACCAACCCCACTTCCCTCAGCTGTTTCTCACCAGCCCTGTTCCCTAGACCCTTCACCAGCTCTGTTGCTCTTCTCTGGACCCCCTCTAGATTCTATATCACTGAGAGAAAATGCAAATAAGTGTTGTGGAAAAAAAAAAAATCTCAGCATCACATTTCAGGAGTGGTCAGCAGCAATAAGCCAAGGAGCAATGGATGCAAACTGGAACAGAGAAGGTTTCATCTCAACAGGAGGAGAAACTTCTTTAGAGTGAGGATGGCAGAGCCCTGGAACAGGCTGCCCAGATGTGGAGTCTCCTTCTCTGGAGACTTTCAACCCTCACCTGGATGCATTCCTGAGCCAACTACCTTAGGGGATCCTACCTTGGCAGAGAGGTTGGTCTGGATGATCTCTGAAGGTCACTTCCAACCTCTAAAATTCACTTCCAGCCTCTAAAGTTCTTTGATACTGTGAGTGAGATTTAAGCTGTCAAAGGAAAGCAATTGGGATTATTTTCAGTGTTCTCCAACCACTCCCAAATTCTAAAATCACTTCAACAAATCAAATCAGGATCTGAAAGCAGAGTTCAGAACAACTCTGCTCAGGTTGGAATTAGCTCTTTAGAAAGTTTTAACGAGCCAGTGGCCAGAGATGCTTTGTGTTTGATTTTGTGTTCTCTTGTTTGCTGGTGTTTAGCCAACCTGAGGAGGTGTTTTCCACAGGGCTCTGAAAGCAGGGTGCGATTGGAGCGTAAGCAACATCTCATCACTTTGAGTTCCTTCAGGTTGGGGCTGAGGTGCATCTAAACAAGGCTGGTTGACAGGTTTGCAATTCAATTTTTACCTGTCAGAGATGGATCAAGCTGGAACTATTTCTGCAGGAACATTTCTATGTTAATAAGGTTGGGGGGGTTGTTTTTTGGCTTTGAAAAGCACCCATTTTAATAAGGTTAAAGCCTTATCTGTTGGCCTCACTGGGTGTGGGAGTGTGATGCTGGGGGCTCATTTTCACAGTCATCTTATACCCTGAGAGTGTTTAAAACTCCAGGTTAGGATGGAATATTCCCTGGCTGTTATTCATAGAATCAGAGAATGGTAAGGTTGGAAGGGACCTCAAGGATCATCTAGTTCCAACCCCCTGCCTTAGGCAGGGACACCTCCCACTAGCACAGCTCACTCAAGGCCTCCTCCAACCTGACCTTGAACACCTCCAGGGAGGGAGCAGCCACAACCTCCCTGGGCAACCTGTGCCAGTGCTTTACCACCCTATTCACCTGACTGCTTTTATTCTCCTAGGCCAGACTCTTTTATTCCCAGGAAGATGCTGAGGAGGAATTGTTCAGATCAGGGTGAGAAAATGTTGGGATTTCCTCTGGAATTCCTCAGTGCTGCTGGGATCCTTTCTTGCAGCAAACCCCTCCTGAAGCCCTTAGGATGCTCTGGCAGGGTGAGTGGCACTGGAAGGATCCAGGAGAGTTTTAGCACTGAGGCATGAGATTGGAGCAGAAGCAAATTTGGTCATTATATTTCCAGCTGGTGCCTGGTGTGGGGCTGCCTAGGCAGAGCCAAACCTCTTATCCTAAACTACAGCTGCAAGAGATTGCTGCTTGTCCAGACACTGTCTGGGAGGGGAAGGATATGCAGGGTCCTGACACCTTCTGGCACCCCTCTGTGCCCTGGCCACCCTGCTGCTGATGGGTGCAGATGGCAGCTGGGGGGTTGCAAGTCACCAACCCTGCTCAGGGGATGCTCAGGACAGACCCTCTCATAGGCACCAGCACCCCAAGGAGGAGATAGGCTGATGGTGGGGTGGTGGGAGGGGGATTCTGTTTTTGCTGATGCCTCAGCTTCTCTGGGAGGGCTGATCCCAAGGGGTGGCTGCTTGGAGCAGGAGAGAGGCTGGTGTCAGGCAGGGAAGGATCAGTCCCTCTCCCAGAGGGTCTGTGTAGGAGGACTTATATTTGTTTGCAGGAGCCAGATGGTTAAAGAAGAAAGTGGCATAATGCAGGAGCAGCAGCCATCAGAGGAGAGGGGGAGAGAAAGTCCCTGGGGGAAGTGAGACCTGAGGAGCACAGTCCCCAGTTCCCTGTGCTGCAGAGCAGAATTGACATGTGGCACCTGGATGTGCTTCCTTGGGCACTGCTTCCCACAGGAATTCATCCTGGGGTGCCCTGGGCATGGCTCCCCACATTTAGATATCCTTTCTGCTCAGCTTGGGATACACAGAGAAAAGGGAATGTGGGAGGTGCTAATAGTGGGAAAGTGATGGGGGACAGCAGGAGCTGCATGACCTTGTTGTAGTCATGAAGCTCATGGTGTGGAGCAGCTCTCCATTTATTAATGGAGAAGCCATTAATTAACCTGCTACATTCAGTTATGCTGGCATAAATCTGAAGTGACCTTGCTGATGGATTCATAGTGGTGTAACTGAGGGGAGAGCCTGGGCAGAACAGTGGGTCAGGATGTCACACTGCTGGGCCAGGGGCTGGAGAGGAAGACTTAGATGTCAAGAGCAGAGTAAAGCCTAAACCATCAGGTCAGTTTCTGCAATCCAAAGCATCCTGGAACATGAATATTGCCCAAACCATGTCTGTTTGCTCAGACTAAAGTTCAGAAGGTCCTCCCTGGTGGCAGGTGGACCAACCTGCCTCTACTGCTTCTCCTGGCAGCAGCAACACCTTTGTTCAAAGGAGATCCACTGTGGAGGGCTGCTCCCTCCTGAGCTCCCCATGGCACAGTGATGCTGTTGAGCTCTCAACATCTTCCTCTTACACCCACAGCTGCACTCCCTGCATGGCCACTGGAGCCTGGTACCCACAGCTCCTAGTTCAGGGCATGAAGTAACTACATCTTTGTGGTGGGGACACAGTTCTGGGCAGTAGAGCAGGGAGAAATTCACCATCAGCTAAGCAAATGCCTCTGTTCCACCTACAGCTAGACCTCAGCCTCCTTCGTCCTGCACTGTGTGGATCTGAAGTCAGCAGCACGACCCTGTTCTCATTTCCAGTCTTGAAGGCAGGCTACTGAGCAAAGACAGTACTGAAGATGCTGGAGAGGAGAAGAAATCTTCACAGAATGCCAGGTTGGGAGGGACCCCAAGGATGATCTGGTCAAACCTTTCTAGGTGACACTGCAGATGAATGGAGCTGGCCCAGCACCCTGACAAGCTCCTCAAACTGACCAATGCAGAGGATGAAATGCTAAATCATAGAATCAAGCAGGTTGGAAGAGACCTCCAAGCTCACCCAGCCCAACCTAGCACCCAGCCCTAGCCAATCAACCAGACCATGGCACTAAGTGCCCCATNTGAGGTCTGCCCTGAGCCTCCTCTTCTGCAGGCTGCACACCCCCAGCTCCCTCAGCCTCTCCTCACAGGGCTGTGCTCCTGGCCTCTCCCCAGCCTTGCTGCCCTTCTCTGGACACCTTCCAGCACCTCAACATCTCTCTTGAATGGAGGGGCCCAGAACTGGACACAGTACTCAAGGTGTGGCCTGAGCAGTGCTGAGCACAGGAGCAGAATAACCTCCCTGCTCCTGCTGGTCACACTGTTCCTGATCCAGGTCAGGATACCATTGGCTCTCCTGCCCACCTGGGCACATTGCTGGCTCACTTTCAGCTCCTGTCTACCAGCCCCCCCTGATCCCTCTTTGACTGACTGCTCTCCAGCCACTCTGTCCCCAGCCTGGAGCACTGCTTGTGGTCTCTGAAGGAGCTGAGGAGGAAACATGAAGCTGAATTTGGGATTACACCTGCAGTCTTCCTGCATCAATGTGGCATATCAGAAGCACGGGTCTGTTATCCCAGCCATCGAAACCAGGCACAACCTCCTCTTCAAATGCAGATCAAAGCCGTCCCGTGGCTCGCCGCTGCCTTCCTTTCTCTGCTGCTGCGTGGCTGCCGCCGTGGCCAGCTGCTGCCGGAGCCCCCAGGAGCAGGAGCCTGTCCCCATTCGCCTCACGCTGCGCGGTCGTCAGGAACCGCTTTTATCGGCGGCTGGCACCTGGAGCACCAGGGGATGCCCTGCGGCCGCCCGTGCCTCCACCAGAGCCAGCTCCGGCATCGGGGGCAGCTGCCTCCATAACCTTGGCAGGAGGTCTGCTTCTCTCCTTCCTTCCCGAAAAGGCAGGATCTTAGCGGGCTGGAGCTGAATAGAGCTTGGCAGCTCCCCTGGGAAAGCTCCTCTGAAGCTGTGTTGTGGATGTGGGAATCATAGAATAACAGAATGTCAGGGACTGGAAGGGACCTCCAAAACTCATCCAGTCCATCTCCCCTGCCAGAGCAGGATCACCCAGAGCAGATCATACAGCAACACATCCAGGTGGGTTTTGAGTATCTCCAGAGAGGGAGACTCCACAACCCCTCCGGGCAGACTGTTCCAATCTTCTGTCACCCTCACAAGCAAAAAAACCCTCCTTATGTTTACAAGAAATTTCTTATGCCACATCTTCCACTCACTGCCCCTTGTCCTGTTGTTGGGCATCACCCAGCAGAGCCTGGCTCCAGCCTCCTGGCATTCACCTTTACGTCTTTATGACCATTGCTGAGGTCACCTCTCAGTCTCCTCTTCTCCAAGCAGCACAGCCCCAGCTCTTTCAGTCTGTCCATGTAACAGAGCTGTTCCATTCCCTTCATCATCTTTGTGGCTCTGTGCTGGACTCTCTCAAGCAGTTCTATGACCCTCTTGAAATGGGAGGCCCAGAACTGGACACAGGACTCCAGATGCAGCCTCACCAGGGCAGAGTAGAGGAGCAGGAGAACCTCTCTCGACCTACTAATCACAGCCCTTCTAATCCACCCCAGAAAGGCATTGCCCCTCCTGGCCACCAGAGCACATTGCTGGCTCATAGTCTACCTCCCATCAGCTAGGACCAACAAATTATTTTCCCCTCTCTTGCCTTCTAACAAATCAGTCCCCAACCTATCCTGATCCCTGAGGTTGTTCTCTCCCAGGTGCAAGACTCTACACCTGTTCTTGTTGAACCAAGTCTTGAAGTTTGTGTGCAGGTCCCCCAGGAGGGGCAAACTCCAGCAGGTGCCTGCTGTGGTTGAAGCTGCACAGGGATGCTCCTACTGAGCCAGCTCCCTCTCCTCCAGGGTGTGATTGCCCAAGGGTTTGGGATCAAAGCTGGGAGAGGTGTTGGTGGAGCCTGTGCCCACTTCACAGCTGTTTTCCTGCCCAGGAAGCAATGGGCAGAGCTCTGCTGCTTGAGAGCTCCCTGAGTCATCCCACTCCACGCAGCACCTGAATTGGGTTCATTACCCCTGCCAGCACCCAGTCCAATGTTCTGCCCCATAGAAGGGCTCTCCTACTGCCCTTACCCTGCAGGTAGCTCAGTGCATGCTGGCAGTGGTGCCAGCACTCTGTCTCCCCAGTTCTCACACCTCCTCCTCCTCTTCCTTGGCCAATGGTTGCTCTCACTTTCATGATGCCCAGTGCAAATGATCAGGTACCTGGTGTACATCAGGCAATTAATATTGTGGTGAAATAAACCTGGGATGGTGCAATTAGTGGTGTTCTTAACTCAGTGGCCTGCAGAATTGCACCTGAAGAGAGGAGCTGGGCTGTAACCAGAGGATTGTATCCTAGGATTTGACTGCATCAAAAGCAACACTGCCAGCAGATTGAGGGGGAGGGGATTCTGCCACTTCTGAGGCTTCACCTGCATTACTGTGTCCAGCTCTGGGGCCTCCAACACAAGAAGGACATGGACCTGCTGGAGTGGGTCCCGAGTAGGCCACAAAGATGATCAGAGGGCTGGAGAACCTTCACTGTGGGGACAGTCTGGGAGAATTGGGGGTGTTCAGGCTGGAGAAGGCTCCAGGGAGACATTAGAGAAGCATTTCAATATCAAAGTGGACTTGCAGGAAGATTGGGGAGGGACTGTCTAGAGGGCCTGTGGTGACAGAATGAGAGGCAGTGGTTTGAAACTGGAGCAGAGGGGATGCAGGCTGGACATCAGGAGGAAGTCCTTGGCGATAAGAGCAGTGATATACCAGAACAGGTTGCCCAGGGCTATGGCTGTGGCCCCATCCCTGGAGACATTCAAGATCAGATGTGATGTGGCCCTGGGCAGCCTGCTCTAGCCAGAGATGTCCCTGCTGCCTGCAAGGGGGCGCTGAACAAGATGACTTTTGAGGGTCCTTTCCGACCCGATGCCATCGGCGACTCCGTGACAAACCCACTGGTGCCTCCCTCCCACCCCAGGCTTTCACGATGCGCCATGACACAAACGTGTACTCGCCTGCCAGGCACCGAATGCTGCGTGTAGGAAGCATTTCCTTGACAAACGAGTGGGCTTCTGAATAAAGAAACTCTCCCTCCCCCAGCACGCCCACACCCGCCCGCGCTCCGGCTGCCTGCCGCACGGCACCACGCAGGGGTGCCCAGGAGCACACACACGCGTGGCCACGCAGCTGCATGGCCACGCACACACACACAGCAACAGGCACAGCCATCCCTCCCAGGCTCCTTGTGCCACCCTCTCCCGGTCTAGAGCTGGGCTGTGTGTAGTGTGGTGCCCAGGGAGGGGTGGGCAGGTGGCACCTCTGACAAGCTCGCCCACGTACTCCCACTGCCCATCTGGGTTTTGCTCGCACACTTTGAGCTGAACTTGCTAAGGAAGGATTTCGTTCCTCAGACCATCAGAGAGGAGAGTGTGTGTGTGGGGGGGGAAATTTATTGCTGCCTGTGATTTTTTGATTCCCCCACCCCCTTGTCATTGTCTTCTCTAACTCTGCTGGGAATTGGATTTGAAAAGGGGCTGTGGAGCATCGCCGTGCCCACCCCTGCCCCGCAGGCAGCAGTGTTCCCAGCTCCTTCCTGCTGCCTGCCACCAGCAAATCTCCACTCATCCATGACACCTCTGAGCTGTGGTTAAAACACTCCCAGACTCTCAGAAAATCCCTTTCTGCATTCACCAGAGGCTGAAAAGTGAAGCTCTTCTTTCCTTTCTTCATTCATTGATTTTACACCACACATCCCAGCATCACCACTGGCCAGTAAGGGCTCTGCTCCTGAGGGGAAAGGCTCACTGGTGCAGGTCTAAACCCCTCTGAATCACCCTCAAAACTTTGTGTTTTGCTTACTTTTAGGCTTCAGATCCCCCAGACACCCCAGGTCCTTTTACAGGCTTTCCCTTTCTCTTCCTGTTGTGTTTTTCCTTCTAAAAAGCAGCAACTCTGCTCCCTGCTCACTCTACATTGGTGAAGTGTCTACTCTGAACAGGAGGCAAACCTCGGTTTTCCTGCTCAGTTTTCCTCAAGACCCTTCCACTCTGATTTCCAACAGCTGCAAAGCTTCAGTTTGGGGGGATTCTTTCTGTGTACCCCAATTTTCTGTCCATCTGCACATCCCAAAGTTGGGAAGGATCCCAGATAAAGCAACCCATGCTGCACATCCCACTCTATGCATTTCAACAGCTTTGGTTGGAGTAGAGCTTGGATAGGAGAATGGAAATGGATTCTGCAGGATCTGTTTGATCTCACCACTTGAAGTGGGGGAGCTGGGATGGGGGAATAGGTTCTACAGGATCTGTTGGGTCCCACCACCAGAAACTGGGGAGTTGGAGTAGGGGAATGGATTCTGCAGGATCTGTTGGGTCTCACCACCTGAAATCAGGGAGCTGGTATGAGGGGATGGATTCTGCAGGATCTGTTGGGTCTCACCACCTGAAATCGGGGAACAGGGGTAGGGGAATGGATTCTGCAGGATCTGTTGGGTCTCACCACCTGAAATCAGGGAAATGGAGTGGGGGGATGGATTCTGTAGGATCTGCTGGGTCTCACCACCTATAATCAGGGAGCTGGGATGGGGGGATGGATTCTGCAGGTCCTGCTGGGTCTCACCACCTGAAATCAGGGAGCTGGGATGGGGGATGGATTCTGCAGGATCTGTTGGGTCTCACCACCTGAAATCAGGGAGCTGGGATGGGGGATGGATTCTGCAGGATCTGTTGGGTCTCACCACCTGAAATCAGGGAGCTGGGATGTGGGATGGATTCTGCAGGATCTGTTGGGTCTCAGCACCTGCAATCAGGGAGCTGGAGTTGGGGGATGGATTCTGCAGGATCTTTTTTATCCCACCACCTGAAGGACACACACATGTGGAGTTCCCTGAAGGAATTGTGCTGGATCAGATGATTTGTGGGGAGAAAAATCTAATCTCCTCTTAATTTTCTAAAATAGTATAAATTTCTAAGGCAGAGACATTTAAAAGCCAAATACCAAAATGTGACATTTGGGAAATGTTAAAATGAACATTGTTGCGTTACTGAGATGCTTTGTTTCAATTTCTTTGGGAATTAAGCTTTGTCACAAGCTCATGGGGCCAGGGAAAGCTTGCTCCCACCAAATGTTCCCCAAGAAATAGCTGCTGGATCTACAAGGCTTGGACCAGCAGCAGTGACACAGCCTGGGAGGGGAGGGTGGAAGAGGAATGTGCACACAGGGGTGACAAGGGTCAGGGTTGGGCTGGACACCAGACTAGTGCCAGAGACTCTCTATGGTCTGGTCTGGCTTCCCAAAGGGAAGAGAAAGGCAAGAAGGGACAGAGATTGGTGAGGTGGGAAAGAAACTAAGCAGGATGGGATGGGAATAATAATAATAATAATAATAATAATAATAATAACAACAACAACAACAACAACAACAACAACAACAACAACAACAACAGTGATAACTACAACAACAGTGATAACTACAACAACAACACTAATAACAATAATAACAGCAATAACAACAATCATCATCATCATCATCAAAATAAGAAGCTTATAATTATAATGATAATTATAATAATATAGCAAAATACTACTACTAATAATAACAAGAACAATTAATAAATAATAATATATAATAAATTGCAAATAACAAAATTAATAATTAGTAAGATAATAATATAGCTAATAATAATAGAAATAAGAAGCTAAGAATGATAATTGTAATGGTAATGATTATATATCAAAATGCTACTGCTAATAATAACAAATATTAATGAATAATAATAGATAATATTTTTAAATAACAAAATAATAGTTATTAAGATAATATAACAAAATAATAATAATAGAAATAAGAAGCTAAGAATGATAATTGTAATAGTAATGATTATATATCAAAATGCTACTACTA
>VWZE01014754.1:0-15301 GCA_013396675.1 Eubucco bourcierii | reverse complement strand
TGAGGTGGGGTTGGGCTCTGCTCCCTAGGGTCAGGGGGTAGGATGAGAGGAAATGGCCTGAAATTGTGCTCCACAACCTCCCTGGAGGTCTTCTGCTCTCCACAACCTCCCTGGAGGTGTTCAAGGTCAGGTTGGAGGAGGCCTTGAGCAACCTGTACTAGTGGGAGGTGTCCCTGCCTATAGCAGGGGGTTGGAACTAGATGGTCTTTGAGGTCCCTTCCAACCTTACCATTCTATGAGTCTATATTTTGTCCTATTACCTTAAGATGAGTGAGCCAGGGAAAAAAGGAAAGTGAGTTAATAGGATGCAATTTTTCACAGTGTGCTAAAACTGCTGTGAAACAAACTAAAAGTGTGTTCCACGGTGCTGTTTTTAATTTATTTTTGCAAAGAAAATCTAAAAGAGCAAATTCACAGAGCAGCAATAAAACCTTCAGCTTTCAGATATGCAAGAGACGAATGCTCTGCCTTCAGTAAAGAAGAGCTGCTTGGAGCTTTCAGGTCTTCATGAGGTTTTTATTAGATAACACAACACCAGAAGTGATTTATAGCAATACAGGTAGGCCTCCTAAACAAAAAGATGAAAGTGTATAAATACAGGAATTTTCCAGATGATGCTACCAAACTGATTAGAGAATTAATAAAACGGAAGACAGTTGGTACTGTGATTTAAGCACCTGAAATCTTTCAGCTCTAAAAACCTGCTTTATCTCCACCTACACAGCTGTGGCACAGAGAGAAGGAAAACTTAGCTGAGGAGGGCAGAGGACATAATCCTAGGTCACAGGATTTGCCCAAAGCTGAAGCAGTGTATCAGCAGTAGATGTTTGTTGCTCAAAAAAAAACAGGAAGCTGCTTTCATTACCAAGCAGTGCATTTCTGGGTTTGAACTGGCAGAGGGGAGATTGTTAGAAGGAAGTTGTTTGCAGTGAGGGTGGTGAGACACTGGAACAGGTTGCCCACGGAGGTTGTGAAGCACAGAATCACCCAATGTGATCTTTGATCAAAGACCTGTGCTCCACAACCTCCCTGGGCAACCTGTGCCAGTGTCTCACCACCCTCACTATGAAAAACAACTTCCTCCTAACATCCACTTTCAATCTCCCCTCTGACACTTCAAACCCATTCCCCTTGTCCTGGCAACTACAAGACCTTGGCAATAGTCCCTCCCCAACCNCTCAGCATCTTGGTGGCCTCCTCTGGACCCACTCCAACACTTCCATGTCCTTCCTGTGCTGGGGGTTCCAGAACTGCACACAGGACTGTAGATGGGCTCTGAGGAGAGCAAAGCCAAGGGGCAGAATCCCCTCCCTTGCCCTGCTGCCCACACTGCTCTTGCTGCAGCCCAGCACACAGTTGCTGTCTGGGCTGCACTCACACTGCAGCCTCAGCTTGAGCTTTTCATCACCCCACACCCCCAGGGCCTGTTCCTCAGGGCTGCTCTCAGCCATTCCCCACCCAGCCTGGAGCTGTGCTTGGCATTGTGCCTACCCACCTGCAGGACCTTACACTTGGCCTTGCTGAATGTCATGAGGTTGGCCTGGGCACAGCTCTTTGAGACTGTCCAGGTCCCTCTGGATGGATCCCTGCCCTCTAGCAAGTCGACTGTGCCACATGGTGCACCCTTGCTGAGACTTTCTATGCTTTTACTACTACTACTTTAATCAATGCAAAACAGCTTGAAAAGCTTACACAGAACTGGCAGGCATCATTCAGGCTCTGATACAGACTCCTATTGCTCACTCTTTGCACCACTGCCTCTTCAACTCAACTTTAGCCCCAGCTTACAGACAGAAAAGAAGTTGAGTAAGTTGCTGGCTGTGGAAGAATCTTAGTTTCTGCTTTTAGGTCTCCCTCAAACAACTCTCTCTCTCTTTAGGAAGCAGAAGGTCTTCATGAATATTCTTAGAGAGAGGAGTTGTGATGGTTCCAGGATCTCTGTGCACAGTGTCATGGTTAAGCCAGGATAAATGATGCATTTTCAGTGGGTTATTGAACCTGTTTTTGCTTTTTCTCTGTATTTTAACTATTGGCCCTATGTACTGATGACCTGATAGCCCAGTGTTCCCAAAATGCTCCTGAGGAAGTTTTTCATCTATCACTTTATATTTATAGCAGCCTTTAGGTCAAAACACCTTGGGGCACCCTACGATACTGACTAAAATCAAATGTCAAAGCACATAAAGCAAGCTAAAAGTGCAGTCCAGGACAGAACAAAAGCCTGCTGTTGCATTCCAGAGAGCTGCTAGTTATTCTTAACTGTAGGTGTGATTAATTTCTTTGATAAAAGCCTGACTCCAAGCCATATTAAATGTCAGAGGTATTTTCCCAAGGTTCCTCCTGAGTACAAACAAATGGTTGCCAGTGAATAGGGAGGGAACAGACAGCAATGGGTAGAGTTGGCTGCCCTTGAGAAAGCTCCTCAGAAATTACAGTGATGGTTCTCAACAATCCTTCTGCTCTCCACAACCAAAATTATTTCTATTGGAAGACTACATGCCCTTTTGGCAAGCTAAAGGAGCAAACTCCAGGGATTACCCAGCTCTTACTTCAGAGCCATTCTGCTGATGTATTTCTGATAGCTTCTCTTTGCCTAGAAGGTTACGCTCACTCGCTAAGTAAGCATGTGGAGGAAGGGGTGCTCTTCTGCCATCACACTGCCTCACTCAGCTCTGGATATTTGATTTTTGTACCTCACACCTTCAGTTAGAAAGAAGCAACCCCAACCAACACAGACAGACCTCGTTCTTGCTGCTGGCAGACTCTGGAGAGAAGTAACAATGAGGGCAGGCAGGTAACAAGGCACTGAGCTGCTGGAGCACGTCTAGAGAAGAGCAGAAAAGCTGGTGAGGGGTCTGGGGAGGAGTGGCTGAAGGAACCCCAGTTAGTGCAGAGCAGGCTGAGGGGAGACCCCACTGCTCTCTACAGCTCCCTGAAAGCAAGCTGCAGTGAGGTGGGGTTGGGCTCTTCTCCCTAGCATCAGGTGACAGAATGAGAGTAAACTGCCTGGAATTGTGCCAGGGAAGGGTTCAGTTGGAGACGAGGAAAAATTCTTTGCTGCAAGAGTGGTCAGGGATTAGAATAGGCTGCCCAGGGAGGTTGAAGAAACATGAGGACATGGCACTTGGGGACACAGAATGGTAAGGTTGGAAGGGACCTCAAGGATCAGCCAGTTCCAACCCCCTGCCATAGGCAGGGACACCTCCCACTAGTACAGCTCACTCAAGGCCTTGTCCAGCCTGGCCCTGAACACCTCCAGGGAAGTTGTGGAGCACAGAATCACCCAAGGTGATCTTTGATCACCTTGGGTGATTCTGTGCTCCACAACCTCCCTGGGCAACCTGTGCCAGTGTCTCACCACCCTCACTGCAAACAACTTCCTCCTAACATCTAATCTAAATCTCCCCTCTGCCAGTTTAAACATGGTGGTGTTGGGTTGCTGGTTGGACTCAACGACCTTAGAGAGCTTTTCCAATCCAAGCAATTCCATGACTCTGTAGCTCTTCCTAGAGCTACTTGTCCATTCTCTGGAAATGCCAAGGCAGGCATCCATAGAACAGGTGCACCCTACAAACATCACCAGCAGCAGTAGCCTTCAGTGTGATCCACGGTGCCAAACCAGGCAGCTCTTCTAGCTCCTAAGACATTTTGATTTGCATCCAGTGAATTGACAGAGCCTGTAATCAGCTTTCTGCTTTGTAGTAGTTTTAAGCTGCCTGTAGGTACCTCCCTAATCTAATTGTGCTTTGCTGTGCCAAGGTGCCAGCTGTGGGTTCTCCTCCACCGAAGTGAGTGCTGAGAACACAGGTTTAGGAACATTCTTGCATCCTGAAGGGAGGAAAGGCTGCCCACAGGCCTTCCTTTTCCAGTGTATGCCACCCCCAGGGACTCATTTTCATATTTGAAAAATAAGTGTTCTGTTCTACCAAGATTCTGGCAGGGATGGTTTTTACCTCTGAGACTAACATAAATAAAATCTGACATTTCATTTTGTGGACGGCTCATCACTTCTGTTTAGCTGAAGAGACACAGGAAAAGATGAATAGAAAAACCCTCCAGCTGGTCTATTTTTGATGTCTGCTCTGCTTCCTGAGAGTGAACTCGGGGGGACCTGCAAATACACTGAACTAGAAATGGTAAGTAACTTACTAATGAATTGACTCCACCTCCACAGAACACCAAGTGCACAGAAGACAGGCTGCAAAGCTCCTGCACATGCTCGAGCATCGCTCTCACCTCACACAATGCACTGCTCTTCAGCACCCAGACTGCCGCTGGCAGAGCAAAACCACGCTGGGCCAAGTGCCACAGTGTGTCAGAATGAAATTCCTCAGCATGGAAAGCTTTCCAAGGTTTTCCACACTCTGAGGGAAAGATCTCTTACAGGGAGTTCTGCTCTTTCAGTACTGCCACCGTATGCTCTGAATTCCTCCCCAAGTCAGCCACATTCAGTTGGTGGCTCTGACACGGAGACTTCAAGCTGGATCACAGAGATCAGCAGATTTTTGTGGTTTATGTAGTCAATAAACTGCACTAAGCACAGAAATCTAATAATACACAGAGAACTACATTAAGTTATGCAAAGAGCCCCTTCACTGTTCGCCATAAGAGTACTGAGACACTGGAACAGGTTGCCCAAGGAGATGGTGGAAGCACCATCCCGGGAAGTATTTAAGGCAGGGCTGGACGTGGCTCTGGGCAACCTCATCTAGTGGGAAGTGTCCCTGCCCATGCCAGGAGACTGGAACTGGATGATCTTTGAGGTCCCTTCCAATCCTGAAAATTCTGTGACTGATCTAAACCATGAAGTTGCCCATGCTTAAAGTCAAGTAACAGGAAAATGTTGCTTGCCATGGCCATGAGCAGAGGGGTTGGGACTGGATGACCTTCAAGGTCCTGCAATAAGCATGCCATTAAAAGCTGCAGTATCCAAGTACAGTTTCATATCCAGCCTTTGAGGCAAACCATGGGAAATTATCACAGGTAACACTTAAGTGTCCAAGAAAAGCCTGTTTTGTAGGTTCCTTTGGCAGGAGCTGTCAACCAAAGGGACAATAATATGGTGGTATTTAGGCTTTGCTAGGACTAGAGTTGACAAGAAGCTTTCCAGCACTTGCCAGCTGAGCTCACATTCCTGCCATCTGTACTCTCCTCCATACTCTCATAGGGAGCTGCTCTACAGCCTGTCATGTTTGGTGGGCAATGCCACAGAGCTGCACTATCAGCAGCTTGCATTATGAACAGAGATGCTGCTTCACTGAGGGCCAACTTCTATTGTGGTAGGCCTAAGTAGGCCAGAATTGGCTTATACATGTCCTGGTTTGCCCTGACACGTTTGTCTGCTCTCCCTCCTTCTGCTATGAGGAAAAAGAGTACAAAGAACCTGGAGCCACTGAGTCTAAGGACCCTGGCCCTTTGCATCCTGTGGTGAAAAAAGTACACAGGCTCAGCTTGAGCCTGCCTTGTGCAAGGCTGTGTTCTGCCCTAAAAAGGGTAAAGCAAGCCTATGGCTTCACTGATACAGTCAAGCTTGGCTAACTGCTGTTCTGATTGGCTATTCTGTGTCCAAAGGCTCATTAGTCTTGGGCTGTATTGATAAAAGGAGATGAGCAGGTGACAAAACCTGCTGTGTCCTTGTGTCCATCCTCTGTCCTTGTGTCCATGCTTGCTGCTGCTTGCTACTGCCTTATTGCATCCTGAACTGCCTGGAAACCACCTGCCTCCAGTTCACCAGGAGCAGGCTCTAAATGCCTCCATGCAGTCAGCCTGCACAGCCAGCGGGACACCGTACTGAGACTGCACAGGGCATTGCATCCTGCTGGCACCTGAAAGCCTCCTGCCAGGGTGGGAAGTCCTGGAGATACACAGATCATCCAGGGAGCCAGGACCAGGTCAGAGATTGCCTGATTCCTTTCCCCAGCAGCCTGGGAAGAATCAGAAGCCTCAGTGGCTGACAAGACAGTAACAGAACTCCCTGAAAGCGTTTGGGTACTGTCTGGAGCTGCCAGTCAGGAAATTATATTTTGTGAGTAACTTAAAGCCTCTTGTAACTCACCGTTGCTTTCTGCCAGGAGCAGGAGGGAGCTCCCCGAGTCCATCTAGCAGGCAAGCAGTATAGTGACCACAAGTGGCATACTGACCACAGGAACCTTCTCTGCCAGTTCAATCGAGTTCAATTAATGTTAGACATTTGTGCTAGTGATTTCTGGATCCTGTCTTATTACCTATATAAAGTTTCCATGACCATGCAAAGAACTGAGTATTATTAAAATTAGTGGTCATGATGGCCACAGTTCTGACAGTTAATAAGCAATATCAATCTTTGAAAATCATCTCTCACAGCAGTTAATTACCCCTCCATAACACCTGCCCCACCAGCTTGGGTTTCTCTCCTCTTTTACTTCAGAGCTTTTGTCTCCTTCCTCTTTGCCTTCGCTTCCCAAGCCAAAGCAGGAGCTGGGTTGGGAAGTGTGCTGTCCTCACCCATATTCTTCTCCTTCTGAAAATGAAAGCAATTATTTGCAGTGTGAGGGAAGTTCTCAGACATAACCTTTCCTTGTTCTGACTCTGAGAGACTATCACACATGGCATCATACCTGCACCACGTTACCGCGAGATCCTCTGGGCTACAGAAGCAAAGGAAAAGGGAAAGCACTTCCAGGTATTAGCCAATCTCTAAGTAATTACCTGGATTTCAAAGAAGTTGCTGCACCAGTAGCTACAGCTATGCCATTACTGTACAGAGAGATTACACATGCAAATGAGCTGTGATTATTTCCACACACAATTATCCCATCTGCACCTGCAAGCACGATATTTGCATACACAAATGAAGGCGCTGCGCAGGTTTTGTTTGGCTGCTGTTTGTTTGTTTTTAGAATACGTTGGCCATGAAATATTTATTTCAGTGCAAGTGCAAACCAAACCTTTTGCTCAGTTACCAGCCTGCCCTCACAGCAACAGCAGGAAAACAATCCCAGGGGTAACTAGAACCACAGATTGATAGGGGCTGGAAGGGACCTCCAGAGATCATCAAGTCCAGCCCCCCCTGCAAACCAGGACTACTTAGCACAGGTCACACTGCAATGCATCCAGGTGGGGCCTGAAAGTCTCCAGAGAAGGAGACTCCACCACCTCTCTGTGCAGCCTACTCCAGGGCTCCAGTACTCTCACAGTAAAAAAAACAAACTAAAACTTTTTTTCCTCATGTTGAGATAGGATGGGAAATCACAGGAAGCTGTCGCTGGGTTTCCTGCCTATGGCAGGGTGTTGGAACTGGATGATCTTTGAGGTCCCTTCCAACCTTACCATTCTATGATTCTATGGGTACCACTGAAAAGAACCTGGCTCCAGACATTTGTAGTCATTGAGAAGGTTCCCTCTCAGCCTTCTCTTCTCCAGACCAAACAGCCCCAGGTCTCTCAGCCTTTCCTTGTCAGACAGATGTTCCAGTCCCGTCACCATCCTCATAGCCTCTATTGGGCTCTACTATATCCCGGTCCCTCTTGAACTGGAAAGCCCAGAACTGGACACAATACTCCAGACGTGGTCTCAACAGGGTTGAGTAGAGGGAGAGGAGAACCTCCCTCTCCCTGTTGGCCACATTCTTCTTAATGCTGCCCAGGATACCATTGGCCTTGTTGGCCACCAGGGCACATTGCTGTCCCATGGATAACTTACTGTCAACCAGGATTGCAAAGCTCCTCCCTGTGGAGGCACTCTCCACCAGGTCACAGAACCACTGAATTAACCAGGTTAGAAAAACACCTCTAAGATCACAGAATCACAGACACACCCAGGCTGGCACAGCCCCTCAGGAGCACCAAGTCCAACCTAGAATCCTACAAGATTCACCTTAAATCATAGCCCCAAGCACCAGATCCAAATCAGCCTTACACACATCCAGGTTGGGTGACTTCACCACCTCCCTGGGCAGCTCATTCCAATGAACACTTTTCTCCATGAAAAACTTTTTCCTAATGTTCAATCTGAACCTAACCAGCCTCAGTTTGAGGCCATGAAATGCAAAACACCATTTTTGTAGTTAGCATCTGCCCAAGCCAACACCCAGGACACCTTCTGGGTGCTGACAGTAACCAGCAAAAACAACCTGTAACATTGATTATGAAGCATGTAGGCAGCAATCTGATGTACAACTAGCACTGCAATTTGGCAGGACTGAAAGCATTCTAACACTAGTTAACCCATCCCAAACTCTGTGAATGCTAAAAGCAAAACCATCACCCAAATAATTGACAACCTAAGCCTTTGTAGGCTGACGTCATTTACTGTGCTAAAATCCCACATTCACATTGCAGTAGCAGCAAAACAAACACAAAGTGCCCACTACAAGTGATTGTTACTAATAACAACTGCTTAGCTCTTTATGAACTGGAAAGGGACCTTTGCTACCCTTGCTCCCACCCATCTGTGGGTTCTTAAGTGGGAACAGGTCTCTCTGATATCACTAGGGAGCACAAGATCTCAAACCATCCTCACTATGCTCTCAGTTCCTTTGCAGCTGTCTCCCAGGATCACTGAGTCCAATCTATCACAACCCCTCACGGTGTTGTTCCCCTCCAACTAGGCTGCCTGCATTTCATGAAATGTACCAAGAGAGCATAAGCAAAAGCCTGAAAGCAAAGCGAGCCAGTGAGGCGTGGCAGCTGTAGCCAACAGCTGGTTCTGCCCAGGGAGCAGCAAGCACGCCCAGCACAGGTCCCTTAGCCACGCTCTGAGAGCAGGAAGCCTGTTCAGCTCATTGCTCTGCAGGGGTAATTCACTGATGTGAGAGATGACTTCCAAAGATTAATACTGCTTATTAATATTTGTTATTCAGAACTGTCACCACCCCAGCCACTCATCTGAATAATACTCAGCTCTTTGCACGGTCAGGCAAACTTTGTACACCTAATAACATCAGGACTAGAAATAACTACCAATAATATATAACATTAATTGAACTGGAAGAGAAGGTTGCAGCAGTCAATACTCTGCTTGCCCACTGGACGGTCTCAGGGAGCTCCTCCCTGTTTATGGCAGAAGGCAGTGGTGAGTTACAAGAGGTTTTAAGTATCTACTCACCAAATGATCTCCTGACTGGCAGGGCTGGCTACAGCTCCAGACAGTACCCAAACGCTTTCAGGGAGTTCTGTTACTGTCTTCTCAGCTGCTGAGGCTTCTGATTCTTCCCAGGCTGCTGGGGAAAGGAATCAGGCAATCTCTGACCTGGTCCTGGCTCCCTGGATGATCTGTGTATCTCCAGGACTTCCCATCCTGGCAGGAGGCTTTCAGGTGCCAGCAGGATGCAATGCCATGTGCAGTCTCAGTACGGTGTCCCGCTGGCTGTGCAGGCTGACTGCATGGAGGCATTTAGAGCCTGCTCCTGGTGAACTCAAAGCAGTGGAGTTTCCAGGCAGTTCAGGATGCAATAAGGCAGAAGCAAGCAGCAACAAACACGGACACAAAGGCAGAGCACAGACACAAGGGCTGGGCACAATTGTGTCACCTGCTCACCTCCTTTTATCAATACAGCCCAAGACTAATGAGCCTTTGGACACAGAATAGCCAATCAGAACAGCAGTTAGCCAAGCTTGACTGTACCAGTGAAGCCATAGGCTTGCTTTACCCTTTTTAGGGCAGAACACAGCCTTGCACAAGGCAGGCTCAAGCTGAGCCTGTGTACCTTGTTTACCACAGGTTGCAAAGGGCCAGGGTCCTTAGACTCAGTGGCTCCAGGTTCTTTGTACTCTTTTTCCTCATAGCAGAAGGAGGGAGAGCAGACAAACATGTCTGGGCAAGCCAGGACACCTATAAGCCTATTTTGGCCTGCTTAGCCCACCACAACAAGCACAGTTCTATGGGTGCTAAAGCAAATCACTGCAGTGCTCTTGCTTGTTGCAAGTACCTTGCAGCTGACATAATGATTTGCAGGGAGCAGCCTCATGTAGTCACCACTTCAGGAGGAAAGAGTTTATTTTATACTTGCAATGCTGCCTGTAGAATTGAGGAAAAACCCTCAGCAGCAGAATAAACAGGTGATAAAACACTGAGTTGGAGCCTGGATCTTCAGTTGGTTAGAAATAAAGATTTCATTCCCATTAGCTCCCTCCTCGAAGATGCTCTTTTCCACTAACCATGTTTAGCAGTAGTTTGCTCCAGCTGACCTTAATTTAATCTATTTTTCACATAAGGATTGCTTGGGGGTTAAAACATTTCTGTTGCTAACCACTGCACATGTTCCAGCACTCAGCCCTCAAGATCTTGCATCTTTCTGAGGACATTGGCTTTGCAAAACCCTCCCTGGGAGTTATTGTTTGCTTAAAACATATAAGATAATTGATTGGTAATTACCAGTGGGGAGAAATACCATTGCTGGCCTTTGCTAACCTAATTGTAAAATACATTGTTTCTTTTCAAGTCTTAACGTATTGCCTCAAGTCATCACCACTTAGGCACCAACAGGCTGGAGTAAATAGAGTGACAGCAGGAAGTCAGAGAGATTATATTACCCAGATCTTGCATTAAAAATGATGTTCTCTTGCTGCCTGTTGTTCACTCCATTAGTGCCATTTCTAAGAGGTGTCCCTCAATGGGCTGCAGACCAGGTGCCAGTGCTCTAGAGCAGGATCCTGCTTTGTAACATCCTTTACCTTGCTGGAAATGTGGTGCCATATGCTTAGTTAAATGTGGAGAGTGACTCATGCACAGACATCCCCCAGGACTGCATTGCCATATGCAAGTGTGCACACCCACACTCAGCATGGCCCTTGCTGTAAAAGATTCCACACTTCAGAGAATCACAGACTCATCACAGAATCACAGATTATCTTAGGTTGGAAGTGACCTCAGAGATCACAGAATGGTCTGGGTTGGAAGGGATCTCCAAAGGCCATCTAGTGAAGCCCCTCTGCAGTAAGTAGGGTATCCTCAACTACATCAGGTTGCCCAGAGCCCTGTCAAGTCTCACTACTCCAACCTCTCCAGCATGGGCAGGGACATCTCAACTAGATTCAACTGCTTACAGCATCATCCAATCTGGTCTTGAACACCCCTAGGGAGGAGGCAGCCACAGCCTCCCTGGGCAGCCTGTTCCAGAGTTTCACCATCCTGATATTGAAGAACTTCTTCCTCAGCTCCAGTCTAAACCTGCCCTGCCTCAGCTTCAAAACACTCTCCCTTGGCCTGTCTCCAGACCTCTTGATGAAAACTCTCTCTGCAACCTTCCTACAGGATCCCTTCAGGTACTGGCAGGCAGTTCTAAGGTCCCCCTAGAGCCTTCTCTCCTCCAGCTCCCTCATCCTGTCCTTATAGCAGAGCTGCTCCAGCCCTTGGATCATAGAATCATAGAATGGTAAGGTTGGAAGGGACCTCAAGGATCATCTAGTTCCAACCCCCTGCCATATCTTTGTGACCTTCATCTGCACTTGAAACCACTTCAGCCAATGGCACTGAGCTACCTATCAGCCTCCATCTTACTTTGCTGCTAATTCCTGGTGAGTGTTTTGTGATTCTGAAGGTAACACTAATCTCAGAGCAGCAATTTCCTCAGAGCTGAAAAATCTATCAGCATCACAGTTAAACTTCAGTACCTGCCTTTGTCACCCAAAGAGAACATGGAGTGACTAAAACCATAAAGCAAACAGTGATTAGCTGGCCTGAGGGGGTGGTACTTGGGGCATCCCCTGAGCTACAGCAAGTCAAAGCAGTGCCCACGCTCCAGCAGTCTTTGGACTGTATTTGAACTGCCTCCCCATCTGATCAGGAAAAGTATGTCACTGCAAAGATGGAAAGCACCCACTGCACTTGTAGCTTCCAGGTATTTTCCTCAGTATCTGTGCCCCTTACTCTTCCAGCTTTGTACATCAGTTACATCTTCCTATTTTTGGTTCCTGTGAGGGATGTGTGGAGAGAGGTCTCCCAAAGGCCTGACTAGGAGGCTTTGTTTAATTTTTCTACCTTTTTAACTATTAACCAGACTTGAGCAAGAAGCCTTAGTCAACATAAATTATTTGAGCTGGATTCTGATTCAAATGCAAGCAGAGCTCTCAGCTCTGCTCTGAGGACAGACTGAGAGAGTTGGGGTTCTGCAGCCTGGAAAAGAGAAGGCTTCCAGGAGACCTTAGAGTAGCCTTCCAGGATCTGAAGGGGGCTCCAGGAAGGCTGGGGAGGGACTATTGACAAGGTGTTGGAATGCCAGGACAAGGGGAATGGGTCTGAAGTGGCAGAGGGGAGATTAAAACTGGATGTTAGGAGGAAGTTGTTTGCAGTGAGGGTGGTGAGACACTGGCACAGGTTGCCCAGAGAGGTGTTCAAGGTCAGGTTGGACAAGGCCTTGAGTGACCTGTACTAGTGGGAGGTGTTCCTGCCTGTGGCAGGGAGTTGGAACTAGATGATCTTTGAGGTCCCTTCCAACCTCACCATTCTGTGATTCTCTTGACTTGGAGGGGGCTATCTTCAGCAGGAATAATTTTAGTGCAGACTTGAAACACATTCAAGGTTTTTAAACCCTCGCAAACTCCGTTTCCAATTCACCAACAGAAAAACAATCTTTCCGTGGTGGATTTGGGGCCATTTTTATGCACCATGTTTTATCATCCTGAGAGCCACCTGTCTGCATTCTTCCCCCAGACACAACTTCTTCATATATGCACAGTTTATTAACGTGGTATTTTCTGAAGGGAGAGCTCTGGTTTAAATTTCAGTTCTTGCGACATCCTAAAATAAATATGGCTCCGTGATTTATAGGAATGAGACCTTTATTAAACATGTATAGACTGGCTTCTTGTTAGGGAATTAGAAATGAAGAAAAGCAAAATTAAATTCATAAATTATTCTTATGAGGTGATTAGATGTGAATAGTTATTTTGTTGATACGAACGCTCTCCTCCTCGGGTCCTGGCACTGTGCTCTCTTTGTGCCACCAGGAGCTTGCTCAGCTGGGGGTGCAACATCCAGCTCAAAGGGTGGGCTGAACACACAGATTGCCACTACTGAGTCAAAAGGAGCCTCCAAGCACAGCCCTCAGTAGGCAGGGCTACTGAGGTCACCGTAGCAATATGGTGTGGGAGTTGGGGCTGTGCATCCTGCAGAAGAGAAGGCTCCAGGGAGACCTCACAGCAGCCTTCCAGTAACTGAAAGGGCCTACAAGAAAGCTGGAGAGGGAGTTTTGACATAGGGTTGTAGTGACAGGATGAGAGGCAATGGCTTTGAGCTGGAAGAGGGGAGCCTTAGACTGGTGATTAGTCACCTCCAGGCACAGCGACTCCAGCACCTCCCTGCGCAGCCTGTTCCAACACCTGGAATATTTATGTGCCTCCAGTGCCTGAGAATAATCCTGGCCCTGAACAGCTCACAACAAGATTTAAACTGGAAGGGGAATTTCACAGCATTTTAGACCCAGGGACAAGGCTCATTTTGAGCAGTGGTCACACAGAGATCTGGGGTGCCCTGAGGGTTCATGGAAAGCACTTCCCCCAGTCCTGCCAGTGTACAGAGAGGTCCCCCAGACATGAAGAACACAGGATGGTAGGGGCTGCCATGGAAGAGAACTAGCACCATTTCTGCATTTCAAAACTCCTGGCATGGGGCAGAAAGAGACCTCACAGCCATTTCCTTGTCCTTAAGACACCAGTGCACCCTCCCGTCCGCGGGGCAGCGATGCCTCAGCTGCTTGCTGACCTTAGCACTTGGGCTCTTTCCTGCAATTGTGCTTCAAAGGCAAGTTCTTGGCTGAACAATCCAAGCAGACATTGGGCTTCATTTTCCACTCTTTCTCCTTTTTAATCCTAAGAGCAACCAAGGACTGCTTGCAGGAAGGCATTGCATTTAATCATCTGCAAAGGGCAAAATATGCACACCAGCTATTTCTTACTTACACAGCACCACAAGTCAAGCAACTTTTGCTTATGTTTGGGGCTTGTCCCCCCAAAACAAACAGGCTCCATCTCTACAGGTTGCTTGGGAAACTGCAGGAAAAGCCTCCAAACATTCTTTTTTTGTTCACATATATTCTTAAACATAGGCCTACCAAGCCATTAATGCCTGCATGACAAACCAGCAACTTCAGCTCCTGCCATTAATTCCACATCTAACAGCAACTGGAGCCAACATCAGTAACCCTTGGTGCTCTAAGTAATGACACAGTTCAAAAGCAGACTCTGATGGTTTAACCTACACTGACCCAAACATATATAAAAACTCTGGGTTTCTGTGTCACACTTTGACTGATGCATCTCAGCACTTCCCAGTGCCTTTGTCTTCAGGGATTCAAAGAACACTGGAGAACCGCCCCCAGTGGTTTCTTACAGCTATCCATGGAAAATACAAGGGGTGATGGGGACAAGTTACTCCTCTAGAGATTCTCATCAGAACCCAGAAGAAAATGTTTCCCCACGAGAACAGTTAGAGAATGGAATCATCTCCCAAGGGAAGCAGTGGATTCCTGAGTTGATCAATACAGAAGGAAAGGGAAGAAAAAGGAAGAAGGAAAAACAAAGCAAAAAAACCCAAAATAGCTCCTTGGCCCTAGCACATGATGCAGAGAGGAAGAGAGGCAAAACACACCATAGCCTCCTCCTTGTGGTACCAGCCTGGGATGGTCAAGTTTTCTGACATGGAAGCCCACTTACATTCCTATGGCCAGAGCCACACAACACCCACATGTCACTAGAGAGGTGACAGCACAGACAGCTTCAGAAATGCTCAAAAATGCTCCACATCATAGGGAAGAAAAAAAAAAATTCTCTCCACAGCATTCTTGCCTCCCTCTCTGCCCACGAAGGGGCCTGTGTTCAGATTGCAGCTGGTCAGCACAACCCAGAGAGAGTTTCAGAGCCATTTCCTCTCATTTCCACACTAGAGATCTGCACCACTCAGCAGTCCCTCCACTCCCACTGGCCCTTTTAGGGGAGCTGCCTTTGAACTACTCAAAATGTACAGGAGATTTAACAGCTAAAGGGTCTGCCCCTCTTGTGAGCTCTTGGTCTTCCTTGATTTCACTCTCTTAAGAGCTGAAGGATGCGAGTCCAAATGACATCAACCCTGTGTGGCAGATGCCTCTCAGAAAAGCACATCTGTACCTGCAAAACAAACTCAGGTTGTTTCCCCATAAATAATCCTTTGTTCACCACTGGAAAGTGTCAGAAATAAAGTCCAGGTGACCAGGATCTAAGAGTATACCTCAGTAAAGAGACTCGCCCTGCGTGAACATTAACAGCCAGTAACCAGGGCACGGGACACTGCAAGCAACACCCCCAGAAGCCAAGGTCATAGAATGGGAAGGTTGGAAGGGACCTCAAAG